>KN884756.1:35038-45431 GCA_000934455.1 Apostichopus parvimensis
TGTTTTCTCTTTTGCGTGATGTCATATGATATTATATATTACAAAACTCATTTCACAGACTGTCACTTGTGACAACTACATTTTTAACCCATACCACAAACTACTCAGCAATTCAAACAACAAGAATTTCTACTGGTGTTGCTAGGTAAAATTTGTCTTAAAACATGTCACAATCAATTTTTTCCCTTCTCAATAGTGCGCCTAGTTTCATCAATGATTTACCTTGCTCTGAGGACTTCAGCATCAGTCGCTTGCTGAGAATCTTTCTTGATCTCTGCTGCTTTAATAACCTCGTTCCATTGCTGATCTTTCACATTGGTTGTGACTTCCTACAAAAGGAGAAAACCAAAGGAGAAATAAAAAAAGACCACATTATTATGTCATCCAACATTCAGCTTCCTAAATGTATTTTCCAAAGGACCTCACAGAACCTCACAGGACCTCACAGCCACTTGTAATGGAACATGTCCTGAATGAGGAAGTTAAAAGGATGTAAAAGGCTGATCAAGGTTGACTATAAAACTCTGTTGAAAGTCAATTCACGTTAATCAAGTTCTTTTTACACGTGGAACTGTGGAAGGATTACTAGATTTCTACATCCTTACATTCAATTGAATAAGAACACTGTAGATATTAATGAACCTTTTATTTTTCATTTCATATATAGTTTTGAGAGACTTTCTCTTCCAAACAGCACTGAGTTATCAACTTTTATCAAATATTAATTAGTAATGACTGCCTGAGAGGTATCAAATTAACTATTAATTAGTAAGAGAGGTATCAAATTAACTACTAATAGGTAGTGGCTGCTCACCTGAGAGGTATAAAATTAACTATTAATTAATTAATAATTAATAAATTAATCACTGCTCACCTGAGAGGTTTCAAGTGCTACTTTTAACTTCTCTGTGTGATTCTTGATGATCTCTACCGTCTCTGTTTGTCTGTCGATGGCCGACACGGTCGCGTTTACAGCCGTTTCCATGACATGATCTAAGATGGTGTCTAGCGCTGTAATTAAATACAAAAAAATTTCGTCATCTTGACACCTTCCTACTGTGACAGTTCTGTTTACCACAGATAACCTTGTTCAAGTCAGATTCAGTCCTGTGATGCATCGAACAATGAAACAACCGGATGCAAGTTTAATTTCTCTAGTACAGTGTATTATGTGTCTGGGTCTCTTCCCAAGAGAAAAGCAAAATTGTATGAAACTGTGAGACATACAATTCATGCACGTCCTATCAATTTTAAATTCATTGGTTTCCTTTCATGTTTGAGCTCTGAGTAATGTATATTAGTATTGACTGAAATGTGTATTACAAATCAGTGAATATTTCCTTTTTCAGTAAACATTTTATCGAAACAAGTATGGGTAAATCCACAAACGCTAGTATGAGTACATCTGCGAGCGGGAGTACCAGTATCGGTAATTATGCTAGAATATGAGTACAAACTTAACACAACTCTGTTATCAATCCTCCAAATACGCTACTCATAACCTCACCTGCAATTTCAGCGGCATCATCCAGTTCCTGCTCAATCAACCTCTGTTCCATTGCTTTGGCTTTGGCTTCTTCGTTTTCTTTTCTCTTCAATTCCTGTTTCTCTTTTGTAATTTTCTTTTCTTCCTTGGTAACAACAGATTTTGGTGGTTTTTCCTCCATGACTTTCATTTCTGGTTTGGTCTTCTTGCCATCCTTATTCACCTCTTTCTTTACACTGGGTACCAGAGCCGATGGTTCATCAGTTTTCTCTTCCAGTTCAGTCGGTGGTTTAATGTCTGCCTCCGCTAAACTGAAGTTATCAATACAAGTAAGCTTTAATCACTTAACCCTTTAAAACTGTTATTTCATGGCTTTCGTCTTTTCAATACCATCCAATTAAAGTTGCAATATAACACACAATTACAGTAATAGCTTAGCTAGCAAACACAAGATACTTAAAACTGAAGTACTATAATAGAAAGATAAATGAGTTCCTGTCACAGGTTACATAAATTAATACTACGATGGCTGAAGTTGATTGCTAAACAAAACATTTCTGGTCATTTTTTGCATCTTTATGTCAGAACCACATCCTCATAGCACTTTCTATTGAAAAGATATATAAATACTTTAAATCTCGGAATATATTGTGAATGTATCTAGCAACAGCATAATGCAAGGTGTCATCAATGTAATTGAACTGAATTGTAAATTTTTTCTTTCTCGATAACATTTAAATAATTTACATATAGAAGAACTTTATGTTTCTAAGGAAACAGCAGCTTTTTAAAAGTCTTGTTGGTGATATGATATGATAATAGGCTCACACTTCTTTCTTCTTTCCAAGAGAGGTTGTCAAGCCACCCAGAGAGAATTTCTGCTCGGACTTGTCATCGTTGTCATCATCCTTGAAGATGTAAGAGGTCAGAGGGACAAGTACAGGCCAGTTACTCTCAACTTGTTGTCTGAACTCAGGATTGGCCTTGGCGTACGCAATGCTTCCTCCTATCGCACCAGCAGCAATAAGCAGTCCCCCTCCAAGAATCTTTAGACCACTGCCAGATCTATGAAAGAAAATAACAAGGTCATTTCAGCAATGTTAATACTAAACTATCGTCTCCTTTGCTGATGGAAGAGGCTTTTTTGGTTATGTTCCTGTGTGTTACTGAGTCAAGACTTAAGTCATCTATTCCTGAAACTGACAAACTCAGATAAAGATGGATGTTGGTTTAAGAGACAGTACACCCACCCGTACAGTGATGTAAGGTACTCAAGTCAAGTATCCGGAGAAAATGGCTGACCAGCCATAAGTCAACTATCGTTACAATCCCTACTTCCTTTTCAAATGGAAATATTATTTAACTTAGGTATATGACTGATTGTTCTGGGCTGAAATTGGCAAACAGAATAGTGTTGACAGATTGAATATAATCATTTATGAAAATAATGTAAAATTTCATCCAGCAAACCCACCATTTATGAACAAAATTTGTTTATTCCATATCATCAAACTTATTTAAAAGCAGTACAGTACTTTGATCAAGTAATATATATCAGTGTTCTCCTACAGGCTTGTACAGGCCTTTATTTAATACCTTTGTGGTGGTGGTGGTACCCCGGGAGTTCCCCCTTCTGCTTGCTGGAGTCGTTGGGTATTCTTTGAAAATTTTCTCTGTACTAGCTGCCTGCTGGTCACCTGTGATTAAATACACAAAATATTTGAAATAACAGCAACAAGATTCAAATTTATCATAACAATTCCATGGATGCCTTTTTCGCAAAGATTTATGGACATATATTTTGCAAACTTTAAAGTCTGATTATATGTTTCACTTAAGAAGACCATCAAAGCTACAACTCTCCAGTATGTTTCTTCATCTACACTTGACACCGATTTTTATTTTCTGAATTGTTTAAGGGCTAAGGAATCTGACTACCATCTAGCATTAGCTGAAGCAGGATACATTTAAGGTGTATTTTACTTTGTATATTTGGTAAGGAGAAGTATATTTCTTCCTTATTGACTTTAATTTCGACCAAAACATAGTCGGTTCGCATTATCTGTTCATCAGTTATATATATATCTCCTTACACTGCCTACAGTAGCCTATGAGTAAGACAGACGAGTAACGTGCATTTACGAGTTAATCTAGCGAGTTAGGATAGGGGCTAGGCAAACGTTAGGTCTACCGCAACTGTACAAATGTGAGCATGTAAAGGCATGTCTACAAACCCTTGCAGTGAGAGTTGTCTGCTTCGTGATCTTCCACATTTTCGATGGATTTGCCGTTTTCTACGTAAGACCTTTAGACGAGCAGAGCGTTCATTTCTATCCCATGGGCTGGAGTTTATCTTGCAAAGTCGCACATTTGTCTGTAAAAATATGAGACTAGCTGAACCTGTCTGACCAGAGACATATCTAGTGAAAATGCTAATAAAAACTTGACGCAGTGAATCTACACATTGCCAGATCAATCCCGGTAAATTGTACCAAAAAGTAATAACTTCTCATCTCGGTAAATTTGTACCAAAATTTTATTCAGGTGCAGGGGGAACATCCTGACATCCCCTATAAATGAGGGGCAGCTTCAATAACCCCCCTCCTTTACAGTAATCCTTTATCTGTCGCTTGCCTTCCTATCAAGGTGTGTGCCCCTCCGTTCATCTTCACTCTCCCTCCGTTGAAATCTTGAATGAATAACTGTAGTTTCTGGATGTGTATCTTCCACTGTTTGTTAAACTGATTCCCACAGAGGTGGGATGGGTTCATCGTATAATTGAAGTTAAGTCATCCAGTGGTGAATTCTGAGATATTTAGACCTAGATCTATAACTCTAAACTCAACTTGGTTGTTCTAGTAAATATGTATGATTATTTGTGTAAGGTTGAATACGAGGTGTAGGGATAAGTTGAGAGGGGATCAAAAGGTTGATGGATCAGTGATTGGATGAATAGTTGGTCAACAAGTGGATGGGTCAATGACCCACTAATGAATAGCAGGAAGACTGGCAGCTGTTGATGAGGGCATGGATAACTGGTATCGATTCAGATTGATGTATTCACAAAAGTGCCCAGTATTTATTAGATTTGGAAATAACGAATGGGGATCAATATATAATTAAGGCACTATATTCCATTCTCAAGAAGAACAAGCAATCACAGAATGAAAAAATGAATACCTATTTGGCTACATCACATAGCATTTATTTTACCTTTTTCGAATCTTTACAAAACAAATGAAAGTATAAATTATTAATGTTCAAGGTGAAAGCAATATTAATGTACAGAACAAAATTTACAATAACCAAAAAAAAGTTGTAAAATAGAGTATTCTAACAACAAATTTCTACACAAGCATTGAATTTTTTCAAGAAAATATTTGATCATCAAAACATAAGGAGATATTGGAAAGGTCATCTAGAGTGACTTAGTTCATTTAGAAGGGAATCTCATTATGATGATTACTTAAAAATATATATATAATAGACTAAGAATGTCACAAAGAACATAGGACAGGCACATTGCTTCAATCTGGAGTCAAACACACTTTATGCGAAGAAGAGAACAATTTTGAATATCCTATGTTGATCAACGACACCAGAAATCAGCAAATTAAACAATAGGAGAGAAAATCAACAGCATTACAATTATAGCTACCTCTCACCCCAAACCTTTGCTCACCCTGAATAGCAATTAACTTTACAATGTCATAACAAGATATATAACTTGACTGGTGACTGTTACATAGGCTTTCAAAAAATTATCTTGTATTAACATCAACCTTATCACATTTGGGTATAAAATTGTTTGCTGGATATGAAACGAAAAACTATGTTACTTAAAGGAAGCTGTCAAATCAAAGTTAATTCTATTAACAAATATCTTAGTAAAGTCTGTCACCATGGAAATTGACAGAGCAAAGTGTTCTAGTAAAACACATCAATTAAAGATAAATAGCAAAGTTAAGTGGAGAAATTCTGACAGGGATGCTACCCTTCATTTAAGACACTGACATGGTATGTAACATACATTGCTCCAAAATGAGGTTACTAATTCAATTATTTTTAGCCGTTTTCAGCCTAACAAATTACTTTGCAAAAATGCTCAAAATGACATTAGTAGTGGACGGAATATGAGTATGGTTGTTCCTCTGTTCGCTAGCTAGGGTTACACTCAATGTCACCCTCCTTCATGGCATTTATTTTCTGTAATTCAGCTTTGATTTCTCGTTCCAATTTGTGAATCTCTTGAGGCTTCTTGTACTATTAAGAAAAGAAAAACAAGACACATGAAAAAAAATCAGGAATTGTGTACAAGGAAGCCATATGAAATGGATTGTGGTCGTACTCTGCAGTTCTTAATATTATTAATATTAAAATTAGCTAGTTTTGTTTACAGTTTGATTAAGATCCACTTCAGATATGATTGAGCATGGACAGTCGAGTTAGTTTGTTTACACACTACTCTATGCAGAAAGACCTAGCCTAACCTACTCTGTATATATAAAGCGGGGCATAGTGGTTATGGTTATAGTTATTTTCATTGTATGTTGAGGCTAAACTAATGGCTCAACATGCTTTGACACACAAAAAAATATTACTATACCTTGTGGAGAAAAACTGAAATATGATATGATATGAAAGTGCGTTTTGTTTTTGGTGGCAATCTATTTCGTTTCATTTTGTTTATATCTTTGCCTAACTTTTAAGTGAACAACAGGACAAGAAATAAATAACATTAAGTATATAACTTCAGTATGAAAGGAAGATGATGAATGGAAACATGTTTGGGATAGTAGAAATATAATCTACCATTATGCTTTGCAGAAAGTAAGAAGGAAGTAAATATCTGTATTAGACAAAGAGTCAGTCCTATCCCACAGAGCAACATCTATCCCTTACAATTTCACCCCTCCGCTCCCCTCCCCGGTCCTGTAGTTCCTTCAACAGCACCATTCACTCAATTATTTAGTACTTTTTAACCAGTCATGTTCATAAGGGCCTCATCGATACCGGGTGATTCATGCTACTACCGTAAACGTTCATAGAACATTGCAGAGTTGATACGTTACTTACCGAAATGATCAAAGTGTTGTGAGCATGAGCAAAGGTTATTGCACTTTGATCTATGGGAAGTTGTATCCTGTTTAGGTCTGGAATGGTAAACTTCTTGTAATATCTGAAGAGGACACCAAACAGTGCAAAAGAGAGAGAGAGACAGTAGATAAACAACAGCTGAGAACAATTTAAAATTGCTTAGGAAATTAAAACTAGACCCTTGGAAGTTAATAGATAGTACCTCTCACTACTCACTATAGAATTTGAAGTAAATGCTTATAAAAGCTTTTTTCATCCCAAATTTGAAGAAATTCGGTCAACACAAAAGAAGAAATAGAGAAAGGAAGTATCTTGTTAAGTTTAGTGGTAAATCCTGAATGTGTCTTGCAGTTTGCTGAGCAGAAAATGTCATCAGAGAAAACCACAGCTTTAGTCAGCTTTTGAAGGTTCTGAAAAAGTGTGTCCTGATCAATTTCACATAAGAAAAATACAAAGCAAATTTATTCAGTTTATAATTCATATTTAATTTGGAAAGGTTGTAAACAGGCAGGGCTTGAGTCATCTATAATCTTGATATGAAAGTGAAATAACTCCAGTTAAGGCAATTTCTTCTACTGATTGAAATTAAAAATGGAGTGACTGGCAACAATATGGCTTGGCAATATTGCTTTAGACTATCAGCAATTCCAAAAGTAGAGCAAGTGTGAAAATTCTTAAAAGTGATTCAAAAGTTACCTTTCCTTACTCCACACAGTGTAAAATTAAAAATTAAAATGCCTGTACATGAAATTAACAGTTTGTATAAATAACCCTCCGGCATAAAGGAGTTCTTTGATGGTTGTACACATAAACAGAATGAGAGCTAGACGTTGGTCAAGATGAAAATGTTTTGTGTCTCTGCGAAAATTTTGTTTTCATCTTCATCAAATTAGATAACAGTTCTATAATGACGCATGAATTCATTCTTATTTCTCTACTCCTGTGAAAATTAAAATTCCAACCCTTACTTTTTATTTGAAGTTCTGATGATGCAACACCTTGCATCATTGTCTGCTGTGACTGTGTAAGTCTCAACAGGATACGAAATATTCCTTATCCTCCACTGAAAACAATCCTTGCTATCCTTTCTTGTGAAAATGGGCTTCAAGAGAGAAAGAGGGAAAACGTTTCGAAATAACTTTTCCTGATTCAGAGACACTGAATAAATTGTTTTAACAAGTATACAGGCCAGTCACATGTACATTTCTCAATAAACAGTATAGTGGAGCGAGTTTCACAAGTCCGCCAATTGCAACATGTAACCTCAGCAATGCAGCATCTGTGATCTGTCACTGGAAGTTCATGGTCACAAAATATGCCAGACAGAACAAGTATGGTCACCAATGATCAAAAGTGTATATACCATCATGACTGACTCATTCTTGTCACTTGTATTCTTGACAGAATACACAAATACTACAGTGCATTCCTACCACCCTCAAGCAATTGTACTCCTTTACAGAGATGAATGTGATTACATGAGTATCCCTAGAAAATATCACATGTGTTACATCACAATCCCAGGATAAGCCTGATACCACATGCCGATCCATAGAAGCAGCCCCAAAAGCCATAATCTGCCAACAATTACAACTGGTTTACTTAATGCCAGGAGAGATAACCCCTATATAATTCCAAGGGGGTTTAAACTACCACAATGGTTCCACACAGAACTCCCATTGCTCCAAAACTTTACAGTAACAGCGTTACACTATTATAGCTGTCAATGTGGAGTTGGCACACAGATTGAATAACTTAATTTGTATCATATTATGGTACAATTTAAGCTTGAGTTAGATATTGAAAGAAATTGCACTAATTCCACAAATATGAAACACGCAGCATGGCAACCTAAATAGAGAAAGAGTATAGCAAGGCATTCTTCTTTGATAATTTGTTACCTTAACATTTAAGTACATACAGGTGCCAGTCATTTGAAGCAGTGCTAGTACAATAAAAGTTTCAAGAAAACACTACTGAAGCTGAATGCTTACATAATAATACAGTGAAATGAAGACACATTGATCTAAGAGCAGAATAAATTACAGTAGGCTATATTTAGTCTATGTTACATATCTCTCGTTCTAGAGAAAAACATGTGATGTTTAATATATTTCTGCGATGCAATTTCTGAAATACTGCAGCAAGCTTTGCAAAGATACAAGGTTAACAAATTCACAGTCCTTAAAGTGTTCAACTTACGTTGGTGTTACTTTCTCTGAGCATATCTTCATTAAGGAGTGATGAAGCACGAAACTGTTCACCAACCTCAAACTCCCAATCCCCATCTCCTCCCAGAACCTTCCTTTTCTTCCACTTTCTTACTATTTGAAGGAATGAACAACAGATAAAACGAATATCATCCTAGTTGCCATGGTGGTTAAACTTTTATGGCAAAAAAAAAAAAACATTTAATTCAAGTGGAGAAAGTTTAATGGCTTAATTGCAGCTAAAGGCAGCTTCTAATACTTGGTTGCAAATGATTAGAAATTTGAGCAAACCTATTGAGTATTACGTAATAAAAAAAGATAAGGTGTACAACGCACTCTTTGACTATTTAACCAAATAAAAACTAATTAGAGAATTTTCAATGATACCATAAATATTTAACATTATGTGCCATTTTGTCATATACAGTATTAAAGATCTAAGCTGTATAGACTCCAACTATAGCACGCTATCATGGAAAACTTTCTTGAGTTTACATAATCGACCTGCCTTGGTCGTAAAATGACCTATTTTTTGCCAATTAGTCTGCAACGCCTGCCACATATTTAATTTTTTCTTGTATGAGGGTCTTTGTGTGCATGCTGTATGATTAACTACACTGTAGACATGAACATATTTCCACACAGTGTTTACACAAAGAGCCTAAATGGTGTTAAGAAGCTATGCAGGCTAATTGTTGAGCCCGAGGTCGATTTACGACAGTGGCAGGTCAATTACGTCATCACAAAAATTTCCTAGCTACAGCGTGCTATAATTGGAGCCAAGTAAGAAGATCTTAAAAGTGGACACAAAAGCAACTATCATCATTGGCTTATATAGGACAGAGATCTTTGAACAACATCTCACCCAAACAACTATCGAATATATCTTGTTCTGTTTCGGAGATTTAAAATCTTGGTCTGGGAGCTGTCATGATAAACATCTGTGATGTCACTAGGATCTGAGACCAACTACTATCTCTTGGTTTTTGTTCTTTTCAGTGTTGATACTGAAACCAATGGTCATCATTTGGTCAACGTTAAGAGCTTCAATATTTTAAATTAAAACTTGATTAAAGTTCAAGAGCTAATGTGACACAGACTACTTTAAACAGGGATTTATTATTGGCTAGTTACTAACTATCTAAAACATAATAAAAAAAGCCGGAATAATTATACTCATGTCTATGAAGTCTGTGTAAGGATAATTACAGCAAAGCATAGTATGATTATTACTGTTGGCAATATTGTATTTGAACTTGAGGTATCAGCCAGACATTTGCACAAAATGCTGTCTTTGCCTGTCATTCCTTGTGTGTTTTTTCAAATCTTCTTCAGATATATGAATGGAACTGATGTTCAAAATATCACACAAACAACTCCTAGGTAATTCAATATTTGTGCAACAATTGATAGAACAGAGAAGATCCATTTCACACACCTAACAAATCTCCAGTCTTCACGTCATATTCTTCAACCATTTCTTTTTTATCAAGAAAAATACAGTGAATTTTTCTTTTCCCTGTATGATAAAGAGAAAAAGAGATGTTATTCCATAACTCTAGAATTTGAAACATTTCACGTTTCATTAATTGACCTTACA
>KN884756.1:46018-57125 GCA_000934455.1 Apostichopus parvimensis
TTGGGCATTTGGAAATCTTACACCCTAAAATTAACCAACATTACCTCAATATGATACCACTACTCTCTGGGACCTGACCTGTCTGAGCTTAGACTAGGCTCAGAGCATAGCAAACAGCATCCAAAGTCAATGGATGTATACTAAGGCCTACACTACAGTTAGCCTATTGACGAATGTGTCAATTTAGGGGTATGAAAGAACTTGGCACGGCAGACAGTTTGTGGTCAAATTCTGCTCAATTGTACGGTGCATAAGCACAGAACCTTAAATATTTTGAGATCATTACATTTCTGAGGAACTACACATATGAAAAACACATATCAGTTGAGTGATTTGGATTTTTCCTTGATAGACATCGTTGATCAAATCCTTAAGTGCGTTAATTATGAGCCCACCATGCTACTAGTACTAGTAGTAGTACTAAGTAGTACTATTAGTAGTAGGCCTAGGCCCCTAAATCAGTATCAGTATTACTGTTAACGTTATTGTGGTGGTAGGACCCCATCATTTGCTGATCCTATATAAACTTCATGTCATTGCTGGGGTTTAGAGTGGGTCACGTGTTATGTTTTCAGGCACAGACCCTATCTGGTATCTTGGGTGACTATTCTTATAAAAGCATTTGCTTAACTGGTCCCATGTGTTCCACGTGTCCGTATTTACAAAAAGACATTGTTCTGCTTGAGAATGTTCAGAGGAGATTCACAAAGATGATTCCAGGATTACATCATCTCCCACACCAGCAACGACTTAAGAAGTTGAATCTCACTTCACTAGAGACGAGACGTATTCGCGGTGACATGATTGAGGTTTTTAAAATTATTAAAGGATTTGAGGACATTCAAGCCAGCGATTTCTTTGTATTCAGTGACACTGCAGGCTGAATATTAGAAAGTACTTTTTTCACAAAGAGTAATTGACATTTGGAATGGCCTTCCAGCCAGAGCTGCATTAGTGAGCACTGTCAACGTTTTTAAGAGCCAGCTCGACAAATTCCTGAGAAGTAATGTGGGAGCTCATATGAGCCATTAAATGGCTCCCTGCTCCGTCATCCTCCGCCTATCACCTGCTGAGAAGTGGAGGGTACAGGTAAATACAGGTAAATACGTTGTATTGTAGCTTACATTGTATTGTTGTATTGTCCCTATGTTGTATTGTACCTAGGCTAGGCCTAGTAGTAATGACTGTTGGGAATAACAGTAACTAAAAAGTAATATTTGTTCACGTAGACACTGTGAAACGTTACTTACCATCCTGCACTAAGACAGACTTTTTAGCTGATTTCAAAGATTCTAACCACGAAGGATCAGCCATTAGCGCGAGAAGATAAATTACTTTCACGGTTTATGTTTATGTAGCGATAACTTTGTATTCACATAATGACTTTGGCGTTCCATATAAACGCTAGGGTACTGGGAAATTCACCTAATAACCATTTTGTTTTAGTGAGTGAAATCGTTGAAGGAATTAATTTTAATTAAATTATTTTTATTAATCATAAAAATAATTTTCACTTATCTGTGAAATTAAACTACAAACATAGGGAAGAAATATTTTTTAATCTATCTACGTTGCCAGAAACTTTATATCCGGCTTGGACGTACCGTACCACAGCACTGAGCACGTATATACAACGTACACGAATAGCAACTCCCTTTAGGAATACACACTTTGCGAATGGAAACTGTGCAGTTTCAATGAGTGTTACAATACTAACACTATATTACAAGACCTCGTTAGTTTCCTTATACGTACTACAGGCCTAATACTGACTGAGAGATTTTGACTGGCGGCGGGTTCCTCCCTTAATGAAAGTTGTCATTTCGCTAAGTAAATATCAAGTTACTGTAGAGATACGTAGGACTACTGCTACCGGAGAGGTATTTACAGCACTGAGTTAGGTATGTATCCATTTACTTGATGTATTTTGGAATTAATTGCAGAAATCTTCAATTTGTTTATAATACGAATGTGAGTTAGGCTAGGCTTAACGTAGGGTAGCCTAGGGTCTAACTTAGCCTATTCGTTAGGCCATAACCAAATGTCACACAGTTAACATATAAACCTTCAAACTTATCTAGAGAAATGGCCTACCCGTATTACCTAAGTCTTTGGGAGGTCAATAACAGCCATTAATCATAGGCTTAACAATACAATTGATGTAAAAATTGGAATACGTCTGCTACATTAGGGTGAACACTGACATGACATTGTCATGAATGTGGATAACACATCTAGGGGTCTGAAGGCTAGCTAATTTGAACTTCGAGAGCCAAGTTAGCCCTGTAGACACTTACATCAATGGACACCATGTTTGTTCCCTTCTGTCTCTTCTTAATATATGAACAGGAGAGTATTGTACTATTTTAACATCTTTCCTCCAATAACCTCTCCCATCACCCCACGGTCCCAGATTTCCACAGATCCCTATGTACTTTGCTTTGAGCCCAGGAACTATATCCCCACCCTCCCATGTCACATCAAACATACATGTATGGAAGACTGAAGGGGATGATATGACCAGATGACATGGGCTGCTTGTCATCGACCATGTGTAATGACACTGGTACTGGTAGTAACATATTTCATATTAACATGACCTTTAAGTTTAAAATATAGTGTGGCAGGTTTCATTTAATGAAAAACAAAACCTTTTTAGTCTACAGGGAGTTTGTTGTGGTTACACAGGCTCAGTAGACTGGTTACGGTTCCCCAAGCAATACTTACAAGACTAACTAGTATTTATTGAAATAACAAATCCAAAGGGATGTGGGTATGCTAGCTCCATATTTTTGTGCGACATGGTATGTTGGCTCCATAGTAGAGTAGCTGGCTATACGAGGTGAAACTTCTAGTTTTAGGGTATTCTGCAACTGTGCCAGGTTAGGCTGGTATGGATGTTCAGATGTCTTACAGTACATGCTTCTTCTGTTTACCATAGAATTATTACATTATTACAATTATTACAATTACTGCATTTTAGAATCATCTCTTTTCTCTGCTTTCTTTTCACAGAAGACACACTCTACCGCTTTCCATAGAGAGATTTATTAGTGGCAACATCAATTAGGAATATAAGAAGATGGACTCAAGGTATTGTCAATTTATTTATGTTCATTGATTTGCTTTTTAAAAAATAAGAACAGAGTGTTTTCTTGGCAGTTAAAGTCTCTGGTAGTTTTACGTTGTATTTGTAGTGTACTTAGCAAGATTTTATTTCATGATAAGATAAACATCATCTATTTTCAAAGCCACCTTATACTTTTATCACTCAGATAGCTTTATGTCATTACATCTTCAGATCCCGTGCAGCGACTATCTCTAACCTCAAGAGAGCTGTAGAACAGCTCCGACGAGAATCAGGTGTGAACCGATTCAAGGTATCCGTAGCCTGCACCAGTCTCGTCGAATACTGTGACAAACAGCAACACTACGACATGTTACTGACAGGTGTACCTCCTAACAACGGAGAGAATCCCTTCAAGGATAGGAGACCGTGTCGTTTGCTGTGATACAGTTGGTTTTAAAGATCTGAATCAGACACCTCTATTATCTTCCAGTCTGCTGGGTACAGTACAACCACCAGTAGAAAAAAAAGAAACCTGTTAATTTTTATATTGTTTTTAGTGTACATTTGTAATTAGTTGTTTCATTCCGATTCATATCCATGGGTTTGGTCTTTCCAAGCAAGTACAAGATACCCTGTATAACCTTAATGTGACATACTTTTATTTTACGCCAAAACTGAAATCTGTTTAGATATAGGGTTGGAAAATCTGGCAAATGTTTCACAGACTTTGTCAGTACTTAAACCCTATAAAACGACAAAATTCATGGCAACTACAGTGTGTATATTACAGTCACCTGATTGTTCAGAAACATCAACTTCTGTCACAGGTTTTCAACTCCACCCCCTACCCACCCCCTTCTCATGTTGTATTTCTTTACTTTGTTTCCATCTAGGATACTCATGTATCTTTCATGTCACAGAGAGAACCACAAATCATCACAATTTTCGTTTTGAAACACCCACTGTGGCACAGAGATACTGTACATGACATGTCAGTTCAAGGTGTTCTTCATCATTAGGATAGCTATAACCTTGCAGTGGAGTGTCCCAGCAGAGGGGAGGGGTGGGGAGGAGGTCGAGAAATGCAGGAGAGAATCTCTTCTATTTTGGCCAAACATGTATTTTGAAGTGGCCATGTTGGAAAATGGTGTCTTAGAAATGGAATCTGAAGTCTTCCAGGCCCTCACCATCTCATTCCCTTACCCTGCCACTTAGCTGTGCCTCTGTTCTATTTGGCCTATATAGATTTTAAATTCTGAAGAAAGTAAACTTAAAGAATATGAGCAGAAAGTAGAATAATTTTAACAAATGCTTAGTGGAGTACTTTTAGTCAATTTTCTAAAATTTAGTGTTTATTGGTAATTTGCAAACTTATTATATAATATTTGTTATATTGATGGACTTAATACTTGTCTGGGTGCTAACTTGATGTTATTAATTAGTATCCACTCATTAACCAAGTTTTGCTGCTTTTTCCATTCATGGTTTTTGTACTGTACAATTTATTGGCAATTTATAGAAAAGTTAATAAAACAGTTACAGTATGTAGTAAGTTTTGTGAAAATTCTGCTTATCTTGAATGATAAAATGATTAGCAAGTTACACAAAAACATTTCGTACCAGTTGCATCTTTTGAAGTGCATATTTGCCTATCATAAGGAAAGTACTTAATTATCCTAAATGAGTGACCATGGGTTCTACTATCTTCCTGTTTTATGTCTTAACACAGATGTATCTACTTGGTTGATATACTAGGCATTTCGTTAATTTAACAATTTGAGTTATTTTCTTGTCTCCTAAACTTGCAATGCAGTTGCAGTATCCTTTCATTTTAATTTTACAAAATTGAATCTTAATAAATTCTGCCATCACATTAAAATTTCAAGGTCCCACAGTGTAATGCTGCTGTTTGCAGTGACCATATGGTCTTGTACTTCTGCAGTCTGTGATAATATTATCGTGTGTAGAAGAAGTAAAACTCTCCCATTGCATATCATCATGTCTGACAAAACTCATGATGGATGATATAAACCAACAGCTGCTGTGTTTATGTAAAACCATCCGGTTTATGCTGACTACAATTAAGAACCAAATAATGACTCATTTTACATTTGGTCCTTTGCAAACAAGTGATGGATGGATTGCCTCTTTCTTATTTATTTCTGGCCATACTCTAATAACAGGACTTAGCAATGTCTGCATACCTGGCTACGTACAGTTTAAACCATGTACAGAACATTTTGTGAAATACTACTGCCAAAGTGGCCTTAACTAATTTCTGCATTTTTTTTTCTTGTAGATAATTATGATGTGAAATTCTCCATCTAGTGTGTAGGTTTTTTTTAATTCTCTTGTTTCTTACAATATTGGATGAAATATAGCAGGTTCAAAACGTTGGTAAAATTACTGCCAGTGTATTGTCATATCTGCTCTTTTTTTATTTATTTATGCAGTAAAAAGGAAGCCACAAAGGGTACTTAAAAATTGCTGATAACCTTGTGACTGAGAGTTTGATTTTGCAAAAGTTTGTTGTAAAGGAAATGTCTTTTCTGATGATTATGCAACATGAGTTTCCTTTTCTCTACAGTTGATCATGGGTATTAAAATTGCCAAAAATAACTACATAAAACACATTTATGTTTTCTAATTTGAGACTTAATTAGTTTTCCTTTGTTCAAATTATTTTCGCTAATTACAAGTGGAATGTGTGTTTACTGCTGTAGTGCATAACAAAGACACTTCAATTTTCTATCTTCATACAGTGCCTTACAAGATATTTACAATTCATTGGAAGGCCATATTTGTGATTCTTATCACTTTTGAGCTTTTTTAGTCCTTTTTTGTGCCTTAATGTAATCGTATGTGTAAGTTATAAGCTTTGACTGCATAGATTGCATATTAATTAAGTGTATGTAGTGTTTTTTTATAATTAGTGCTTTTGGTCGATTTATGTAAACAAAGTAACAAAGCTTGTCAGTTTGTAGGTCATAACAATTTAACTGTTGCTGTGATATTTTTCACAAAAGTTTTAGTTAAGATTATTTGGTAAATTCATGTGACCAACCTACCGACAACTTTACATTTTCTTTCCATAACAATTCTTCCATTCTCAAAGAACAGATGTTGGTGCTGTCTTGCCCCCTGTAAACTACTAACAGTTTGTACCTTTGGATTTTTATTCTTTTTGGTAAATAATGCTTAAAAGGCAAGAGAAATAAAGTGTTATTTCTTGTAAATGGTTTTCTTGTCCTTTTTTTATATCCTCTGAGCTCAAGTATCTACCATTCAGCAGTTGATTGTGTTCGACACACGTCTTGTGTGTAAAGAATATGTAAACGAAAGAAAATTTAACTTTTCAGAGCAGTCTCCTCTAAAGGTTTAATGATATGCACATGGTGCCAATTTCCTCTTGGACATGATGGGTGCTAGCATCTTCCAATGCTCCGCTTGTTCCAAAACCACAGCATTGCCAGTTGGACCAGACCACTGAGCCCATTGCAGCTTACATCCCCTTCCACCTCTGGGCAGGGAAGAGGGGCGGGGGGAGGGATGTAACCACATACAAAACTTTTTTTTTCAATATGAACAGACATTGCACCACTTGGAAACTTTTCTTCAACTGCTACATGCCCTGTGGATAGCAGCCTTAGCAGGGGTGTGACAGCTCTTAGCTTCAACTAAAGCAAAAATCTTCTACCTGTGAACTTTGACACAAAGGCACTGTTTTCCTTTAATCGATTGCTGAACTGAGGTAACTACTTGATGATGGTACAACTAATGCAAATCAAAATGTTGAAAAATGCAGTCAAAACAGTTCTAGTAAAATTAAAGGTAATTTGGGAAACCTTGCAGTCCTACATGCATATCATATTGTAAGATCTGATTAAATATGTTGAAATAAAATAAACTTGAATACTTTCATTAGCTGCACAGTTAAAAGCAATAAGAAAAGACACTGTGAGAATGAAAATCATTTGCCAATATATTCATATTTTATCCCCTAAAATCTATTGCGATATACATTAAAGAAAAAAAGTAGGAATTGGAATCACAAATGCATTTCTACACATGAAAAATCTTGGCAGCTGTAACATGTATAAAGGCTCAACTTTAACACACCTTTTACTTAACTTTTTAAAAGATATTTTGGTTCACAAACAGAAATGAATTCAGTAAATGATGATTTAATAGTCATCAGCATCTAGCCATCAAGAATGCTAGAAAGTCTAATTATGGTTACTGGTATTCAAACGTAAGAGTTTTATTGTCACCTTCAAGATTTTCTCTCTTAGAACAGACTGACATGGTGTAACATGAATATGTGTCGATGTCTGGAAATGATTTTATGGATAACTAGTTTTAGGCACACAGAAAAAGAAAAATAACCTAAAAAATAGAATTAATTTCCTTTCGATATCCTCCTCTTTGTAAACGCAATGGTAATATTATACCAGACTGACATTGCAGACTCTGTAAAAATAAATGACAAATAAATTGTTGGGGAATTGACCAAAAACCAAGGCAAAAACTAAACACATGAAGGAGTGTTTAAGCAGAGGCAGGTAGGTGGAATCAAATTAGTTTCATCAGTGAGTTGTTCCATAACAACTCTCTGGTTTCATAAATACAGACAGATACAAATGGATATAAAAACATGTAATGGCAATTTAATGAATAAAAACCGTAGTTTTGACATGCATAAATTGGACCGCCATGTAAATTATGGATATTATTACTAATTAATTAAAGTGTCTTGTTTGGTTCAATTGGTGACTTTTGTCTTAACATTTGTAAAGAAGATCCATACAACTAGACCCTCTAGGCTCAACAATGACTTTGTTAATGCAGTCAATAATAAATTGCTAATGGACTAGGTGTATGGTAACAGGTACACTTCGTTTCCGTTTCGAGGACTGCCATATCACAGAGAGATTTGAGTAATAACCCCTATTACCTAATCGCTATCCAATATTGATAGTGGGAAACAGGCCTGAGAGGGAGTGGGGGGGCCTGGTGGGAAGGTCGGTATAAAGTGCTGGTACGTGGCAGTTATACAGCGGATACATACACACAAGTGAAGACAACCTGACCAGTGCGTTTTTCCTGGGAACCTGCAACTCTAAAACAGTAGCAGCTCCCTGGCTTTACAGAGGATTCAATGCACACACTCATCTGCAATTCACTGTATATATGTCCAAAGACGGTGAGACACAGGGCTGTACACGAGGAATAGTCCACAAGGAATAGTACACGAAACTGTAAGAAACGTATCTTAGCTTTCTAATTCATCCTGCCTGCCAGCTGAGTACAATTAAGCCATGATATCTATTTATTAAACTGCACAGTGTTTGATTAAAAGATCTACATGTATGCATTAAAAGTATTCGAGAAGTTTTGACAAAGCAAAGACAATTATTGGTCAGAAAGAGATTCCACCAACGAGCGATCTCAGGATTAATAAAATGACCCTATTTTCATTCTGCGCAACCAGAACAGAAAATGGGGCGGGGGTTTCTATAGAATTTTTTTTTTTTTAAACTCTGGCTGGAACAAGTTTGAGGCTAACAATTAAAACTGAACAGTTTCTAACTTTGAAGGATCAAATGTTTACATTTAGCTGTGAAAGTTCAACTAGCAACTTATCAATGATGTTTATACTAAATTAAAAAAAGAAAGTTAAACAATATCTCGATTACAATCTGAGTATACGACTATCAAATGATAAACAAAAAACAGTAAACAAAGGAAATGGAAGATTAAATGAAGAAATCTAAAATATGCAATTAATATTGCCAAACCCAGATAAAAAGATGAAATTGCGTAAATAACCATTATACTGGAACATACATGTGAATACTGATTACCCATTAATTTTTCCTTCAACACTTCAGCAACCTGTCTCTGGTTATTATGTGAGATGAAAAAAAAAAAAACTTGAGTACAGAGGAGGTAGCGGCCAGGGGGGGGGGGATGGTATTATTATCTTTGTCAAGCGGGATGTTCAGAATCGGAAGAAAGTTGGCACGGGTGACTCCATCGATCAGAAGAAATCTTACATTTACCCGATTGCAACATCCCAAAAATTCATTGAAAGCAATTCATGATTTCCGGCCACACTATTCGACAAATCAAATTCCACACTTTTCTGGAACAAAACATGTTTTACGGTTGACTGTGTACCTAGCCTGATCCATATTAATGGGGGGGGGGAAGTAATATCTGGTTACCCATAGTATAGGCCTATTAATTGGAACTCTTGCAACCTGTGTGCAAAGAAAGGGAAAATTAATACAAATGACAGCAGAGCATAAATCTGATATTGAACACTCTGGTAACTTTGCAGAAAAAGAAACCTTTTATATTTAGTACTCATGAAAATAAACAAAGGCTCATTATATGGATTTTCCACACTTTTCCAGAGTAAACTTCCAAAAAAATTCAGGGACTCATTCAAGACCCAGACGATTTCCCCTGCCATTTCTGTTTTTTAGATTGTATGGGAACGATGGCAATAAGAATATATTAATTTTCAAACCAGTGGACTCTCCCACCCCCTCCAACCCTGCCCACCCCCTCCAACCCTGCCCACCCCCCTTCCCATTCCCAACCCTCTTTACTTTTCTCCTCAACCCAAACCACAGCCTTGCATTACATAGCGCAGAAATATTTGCCAGATAAGACAAGGAATCCAATTTCAGCCACTGGAGAATGATTTTTACTTCCATAATTTTGAAAGAATATTTTAAAGCATCACAGAGGTGTCCTCGGGTTCTGCTTCAGGCAGTTTTTCATCATCGCCTATCAATCATTAGACCACAATCTCCGACAACCTTAACTCATTATCCTGCAGCTCAGAGGAACTTAGTTGGTTGCTATAGCAACCAATATGAGACAGATGCACTTGTCCCTTAAGCAACCTACCGCTGGTGTTCATTACCATCAAATCATTCCGTTGTTTTGAAGGGATATAAACAACCCACAGTTTGAGGTGTTTTTGCTTTGTGAAAGCAAATTTCTGTTAAGTGCAAAATGTTTGTAGTATCACAAAAATTTGAATCCAGGGCAAATTCCAGTCTATTGTGGGGTACTAATAAAGTCTATACTAGTTTTTAGATTTCCCTCAATGTACTAATAGCTATCTATGCTAACTAAATGAGCACAAGAAACAAAACATGTCAAATGTATCTGGCAATAGCAGAAAGAATGATGTCATCAGGGCAATTCAGATGAAAAATTTCGTCGTTGTTTTTGCTTTTATAATATTTCCATCATTTATACAAAGAGAATAATAAAATTTGGAAAAAAAAGTGGCATTTTGATAACATTGTGACCAGTGGTGGAGCTAGGGGTATTGGTCAGGAGGGGCGAGAATGGTCTGTAGGGGCGCTTTCGACACTATCTAAGCGGAGCTCCACCACTGGTTGGCGCGTAGCGTACAGAAATTTTTTGAGTAAAGATACTCCCTAGATCGCCGGAAATGACCCTTTCTGGGGCTGGCTAATTTGCAGATAAACGAAGAATAAATAGGTGTCATCGCCAAATTACACCAACAAAATGTGACAAATGTCAATAAGTAGATGAGACCGCAATAAAAAAGTCAATAATCTAGAATAAGTAAAAAGTGGTAAAGAGCTGAAAAGAGCGCCAGCAGTCCATTTGAGTCCGTCAGGGGGGGCATCCGCCCCCCTGACTGTATGGACGCTCCACCACTGATTGTGACTATACTGAGAATGTTGACAGCTAAGCAAACATTTCATGTTTCAGTTTTCAAGATAAATAAACAATAAAATTATAACAACCTAAGCAATGAGGCTTAGCAATCGGGAGGTTCCAGGTTCGATACCCGGCCGTGTCATAGTAAGGTGGGTTTTTCATCCAAGAGCAATCTACGGTTTTCCTCTATGAAATGACTTTGTAAAATTGAAAAGATTCCAAATTTGAATTAAACTGTTTAATTGGAAGCCACCTGACGTGTAAGTTGTAATCCATAAGCCCTTGCAGGTTTCTCCCACATTTGTGGTCGTTTAAGCGTCGTAA
>KN884756.1:77947-112262 GCA_000934455.1 Apostichopus parvimensis
GTCTTCCAACAAAACAACAGATTTTCATGGGCAAAATACTTTTTTGGAAAAAAGGAAACACTTTGATGTGCAATAGATTACCAGGAATGAGAGCTTTGACTACATAGCCAAGAGTAATGTTTGCTACGTCTTTGTGAAAAATAGAAATTATTAAAAGGCCTAGGAATTTGATGGTTGATGGAAGCTATGTATTCAAGAGGCTCAGATTTATCAAGCTCACTAATTGCTAACATGACAGCATTAAAGATGATCGGCTAGAAATCATTCAAAAGAGTATATAGCCATAGCACATAATTTAGAAGGCAAGGAATATAGGAAAGTTATCACGTATCTTGAATCACGATTCCTTTTAATGAGGAAAGTTCAGAGTGAACTTCTTAATATTTTATCCCGCAGAGAGTGACAGCAGTGACTACGTTGCAGTGACTGTGCAGTGACTGTGACAGCAGTGACAGTAGTGACTGTGTTGTGACAGCAGTGATGTGTTTTTAAAGCAGCATTCACGGTTTGATTCCCAATCTTCATATGTCCATTGACATATTGAGTGACAGTTTTCAGCATTGTTTAAATTGATGTAACTGCACTTTAAGCATGCACTGAGAGAGAGAGGGAGAGGAGGGGAGGGGAGGGGAGGGGGAGGGATCTTTCATTCTACCAGAGTGGCCCCATTTGACTGAAACTGCATCCATGATGTTTCATTTTACTCACTCCTCCCCATGCATAAATCAATGATATCTCATTTTACTGCAGAGAGCAAGTGACTGAAGACAAGCACTTTATACACTCCAGCAGTCCAAACCTAACACTTATGCTGTTGACTGTATGTACATGTTCTGTACATACAGCACAACACATTCTTTCTGTGACAGCTGGCAGAGCAATTACTTATAGCATCGATCTCCGTGACAACCAGATCACATGTACGGTGATCAGGATTTGCATCAGGAAGAGTCCGGAGTAATGGATATATATACCACACCATTTGTTTTAATTCATCCAGGATTTGGAGAAGCAAACTCCACCATTATTATTATTATTATCTATCTGATGAAAATTGTTTATGATCAACAAAGACCTTCCAAACAGATAAGATTAATTTGGCCCATTCGAGAGATATGCATGCTATTAAATGACTATAAATATACAGGTCATAGACTTGAGCAAGTCTAAAAATGACATCATCAAGCAGCCCCCAGTACTTGGAAGTTTAACCTGTAAGGATAAAAAGAGCAGCTAAACCCAATACGGGCCATCATCACTAATCCATGTTATCCAATGTTTATGATGATCAAATCCATCCCAAATGATAAGATTATAATTTGCCTGCTTAGATGAGAGATATCAGCCTTTAAATGCTAAATTCATACATGACACACTAAAACACACTGTGAAGACAGACTTGAAAGAAAAAGAAACATAAAAATAAGCTGAAGGAAGACTGTCACCTAAATGAGTCAACAAATAACATCATTGAGCCACTGGTGCAAATACGATTTTTCTGTATTAACTAACTATAAATACTTTATCTAGTTTCTTTGGTGTTAGTATAAATTGCAAATGCTGTTGATACAATTATGATGCATGTTACTATAATGTTTTTACTGTTCATGTCACTATAATGTTTTTACGGTTGATGTTACTATAAATGTTTTAACCATTCATATTACTATGTTTTTACTTTTCATGTTACTATAATGACTTTACTATTCATTAATGTCAAGAATAATACTCCACGACAAAAATATGACAAGATAAAACAAAGGCAATTAAAGTAAAAGATTTCATGTGATGGCATTATGTGATAAAACACTAACATTATAAAACTTACTGGTTTATATATTTACGAGTGACCCGCTTACCTGTCTCCCCACAACCTTAGCACTGCATTCTAAATTTTGGAATTTAACATATATCCCTAAAACAGCTAGACCAAGATATTACTGTATAGTCGTCTTGCGATATATAGTTCACATGACATCTATTTTAATCATATTTTAATTGTGATTAAATAAGGTAAGATTTATCATGGTTGCATGGGGTTGCTTCTCCTTTTATATATATATATACCACCATAGCTTTAATGTTTTTTCTATCCTATTATAGGTTTTATGGTGCATACCTTTTAGGCGATATTTTTCTACTATTTGCTTTTGAAGGTTTCCTGTATTTTAAATGTTTCCTGTATATTAATTGTTTCAATTCCTGTAAAGCGTTTCGAGCAGCATTGCTGATGAAAGCGCTATATAAGTACTATTTTATTATTATTATTATTTTAACTCGGTCATTTCGATCATATCTACATGCATAGTTAACCTCCCTGCATTTATATGTATATACAGTTTTGCACATAGCTAGGCAATTATACAACATGTGTCCTTGCCGAATTCATAACATGTTCAAGGGTTAATTGGAGGTTACACTTCGTAAAGCATATCACGCAAAGTCAATTGCTAATGAAGGATGTTTCCCCTCGCATAAATTATGTCAATATTGATAGCTAGGCACATGCAGGGACACAGTGTCCATCATGATCTAATTGAATGCCATTATTTACAACAACAAAAAGTCACATCGACTTCTGGAACTTGAACAGTCATACACTATATATTTTCCACTTGACATGGGTTGAGAGACCAAGATCAATTTCAGGGAGAGTAATATGGTATCATTCAAGTTGCAACTGTATCGATTAATACAGAATGACTTTTTGAATGTCAACATAAAATAGTCTACATACTGTACACGACTTGCGTTGACATTTATAAGGTTGTCATGAAAGTATCAACAGGTAATTGCATTGTGGAATCACAAACAAAACCCTTCAATATCCTCAGGACTCCATAAATAAGGCCTTAAATGACCAAATGTATCCTATTTGTACAGTAGGCATTTAATACATGCAACTAATGAACAACAACAGATTGCAAGCTTTTGATATGAAACATACAGCCTTTCAACGCTTAAACAACACCTGATAGATAAAATGCATATTTTGTGAGGGTTTTTTTCTTGCATTATACAGATTGATGGCAATCATTTTAACAGTGCCAGGAATATGCATGCATGCATTCATGCATTCACTTAAAATTTCAGTTTCCATATAAGAGTTTATTTCCTTAGGCTGCCATGGTGCATAATTAATAACTTGGTGCAGATTACTCTTATAAACGATAGGTTTGGCATATTAATATAAACGTTTACATTTCTGCTGGTTGAGTCGGTACTCGGTATCTATATTACCATTCCACTAGAAGTAATTAAAATATTGACAAAAGTATGAACAAGACTAATGTTTCAAACCAGATTGGTTAAATTAACTCTTATATTTCATTTTAGTGAACTTTATACTGAGTTTTATAAGGTAAATTATTATATTTGAATTAAGCAGAGAAGCTCAAGTTACACAAACTAGATAGAGCATCAGTGAAACACAAATAGGGACTGTAAAATATGTAACCACTGTAGGGAAACTGAAAGGAGAGACATAATTTTAGTAACAAAAACGGCACTAGTTGATGCTATGATAAAAGATCCAAGGTTGGAATATAAAGACTTCTTAATCATATCATGGCCTCAGATAATCTTTCTAACATACTTCTGCATGAGACTTATAGATATTCATTTTGAAATTTTCATGCAGAATAAATTGTTTTTTTAATTTCAATATTTTATAAAAAAAGACCAAAATGCAGATGGAAAGTTCACATTTCATGTTTTATTCTCTCTGGTTTTTCTTCTTGTATTTTGTTTTTGTTTTTATGTGCAAAATATCCCTTTAAGTATAACTCATGTTGCTGTGATAACATTGTAGAGAGAACAGGTTATTCAATCAATTTTTAAATGCCAAGACTGTTATCATAACAAATCTGAACTTAATAATAGTTTTCCTTCAGAAAGTCCTTGCTAGTTGCTACATCCACACCATCACGGTTTAATAAATCACATTAAGGAGGATAACTTTGTTACATGTACAGAACGTTCAAAACATCGGAGTACTGTAGGTATGTAACGATTTAATAATGTAATTTGTCTGACAGCAATACTCAGTAACTATTATTTGCAACAAGGTTGGTTTTTATGATATTTATTGATCAAATGGTCACTGTAATCAAAAGATACTTATCAGGCTGTGAAATGACTGTTAAACTCTCTAGTAATCCAAAGAAAGAAAACTCTTGAATCCTCAGTTACCGTTGGGACGAAATCCGAGGGAAGAAAATCCACTCACAAATTACATGTAAGACACTTTGAATGGTAGAATGAGAAGGGCAATGATCGGAGGGCCGGTCATAGAGGGCGCACAGTGTTAAAAGGTTACCTCTAGACAGACTAGAGCGTGGTGCTAAAGTTGTGCGGTGACATGTAAGCGAGGAGCAAAGTAAAGATGACAATTTCAACCACCAACATCTCAAATCGCATTGTATAGGACTCACATTCAAATTTCACCAGTATGCTCACTTGCACAGCACTGTCTGTTCTTTCTTTCAATCATGAGTCAAAAGGTTACCAGGACATTCTTCTAGGCACGGTAGAATGTGGTGTAAAGGTTGTGAGGAGACATGTATGCAAGGAGCAAAGTAAATGTATGAGACCATTGTATACACAACTGTAACTTCACTGCCATGGCCGACATGACGAAGACGTAATGTGCGGTTGAAGGAATGCTATAGAGTGAGGCCAAGAAAAGAATCACATGACTGTACCAAAACTTAAAGACTGTTTTGTTCAGTTCATGCCAACATGAAAACATAAAATGATTGTCACAAAGTATATAATTATGAATACCCAGCAAATAGTTGAAATTCCCAAACTGCCAATTTAGTTGAAACTTTATTGCAAGTTTGGCAAATATCCGCCTGCCATTTTTGTGTCATTACAATGTGTGATCCAATAAAATGCAGTGTAATGTGCTTAAACATATCAAAATACAGTATGCAAATGAATATGGACGTATTTATATGGAATGTGTGGTTAAGGCATCAAGTCAAACAACTCGTAATGCAGGACTCAACAATTAACGACTACAGGACTTTTGTTTGATTGTTTTCTTATCCTTTGTCTGTAACATACTGTTGTTTCAATGTGTCATTAGCCTCTCTTTGAAGGATATAACCGTGCAATATAAATCTGCATTATTATTATTGTTATTATAATTATGAACAGAGATGAGTTTATGCTTTTACTGTTAAGTGGAGGAGTGTCTCAAAAACAAGCTAGGTATAAATCAAATGTATTGATGTACTTCAAAAGTACAAACAAATTAGAAATGACTGCTTCAAGCCTACAGTGTGTTATAAGCTATAGTCACTCAGACATGTGTTGATATTTATAAATTCCAAAACTTACTGATTTGGATATTTACAAATGACAAGTTAACCTGTGTCCCCAAACCGCATGATGTTGGCACTTTCCATGGTAGAATGAGAAGGCAGGGCAATGACCGGAGGAGCTGGTCATAGAGGGCGCACAGTGTTAAATGGTTACCAGGACATTCAAGGCACTGTAGAACGTGGTGCTAAGGTTGTGAGGAGACAGGAAAGCCAGGAAGTAAATCTTGCAGAAGTTACAGTAGCTGAAATATAAACGGAGGGGGGGGGGGGTATAAAGATCCTCTTGCTTCACGGCAAGATGCATCAACTGGCAGAAGAGTTAATAACGAACAGGAACACAATGACAAATCACTGCAGCTGAAGATATTGTTGATTGATCAGCCACAGTGGAGTTAATGAAGTTAAAATATGCATACCAAGACACCAGAACAGATTGATTGATTAAGTGATTGATTGATTGGTAATGAAATTTAATATTTATTTTTTTTATTAAATTCCTTTTCGAGCAGATTAATTTTCAGAAATGCCATTTATAATATGACAATCTAATTTGAAAATGGCAGGGATGTAATCAAGAATGAGACATGATGATAAGTTTTTATGGTTATTCTAATTGGTTTATCAGTTTTATGTTTGCAACATATAAATGAGTATATATGCTGTACCAAGTTGTTCAGAATAAAAGAAAAAAAGAGATGAAAATGCACCAATTTTTCAGATTTAGGATAAAAATAATGAAATAAAAATAATAAATGCACATGAATATATAGCAATTGAAAATCCAGTTTTTTACTGCTCTGTGAAAAGGTTTGTGGATCCCTGCCCTCACTGTCGGTACCTTTTCCAACTTAACAAGTCACATTAACTTCGCTCCTCGCTTACCTGTCTGCCCACAACCTTAGCACTCTCATTGATGCTCATACTCTTCTTAATAATTGGTAGTAACATTTGAAATGTTTTCATTCCAAGAAACATTTGATTTTCAAGAAAGATTTCTTCATTGTTTGAAATGCTGGTCAAAGATATTTTGAGCTGTAGCTAGAGTTCACTGTCAAGCAATATCGACAGTGTATCAAAATCAATTCCAAAGATACCTTATGCATTGAGGTTCCAAGTATCGGTGATATATGCATTAAGCTGTATATTTTATTAATCTAATACCTGAAGCCTCCCTTCTTAAGATATACATTGAGGTTTTTAAGTATCAATGATAGATATTTAGCTGCATATTTTATTAATCTAATACCTGAAGCCTCCCTTCTTAAGATATACATTAAGGTTTTTAAGTATCAATGATAGATATTTAGCTGCATATTTTATTAATCTAATACCTGAAGCCTCCTTTCTTAAGATATAATGTTTACAAGGCCTCAGTGGCCATAGATTGTTCTCTGTTACACTGACATCACTAACTTTAAATCATGAGTGATGTTGTAGCTCAAATGACTTTTGCAACTGAGTGAATTTGTACACTCCCTCTGCAACCCCCTCACCCCCCCCCCCATTCCCCCATGTATCATGGTTCATTAACTGTTCACACATCCTGTTGTCTATGCCTGTAACAGATAATTAGCACACATTTTGGACACTGAACTTGTAAATTTTGCCAAGCATGTAGTCAGCTTCCATCATGTAGTCAGCTTCCATCATGTAGTCAGCTTCCAGTAACTTCCATCGCATTCTTTTTGAAAGACAGACATTTTGATAGATTTGGGGCTTACAGCAACTCTGGTTTGAACTGAAAAGACCTTGGTCGGCCTCACTTTCCACTTTCTCATGAATTAAACAAGACTACAAAAAATTGTCTAATATCCAGAAACAAATATTGTCAGTGCATGGCAGACTGCACCAATTGGCCCTGCGATAAAATAGGTTACGATTATCATCGGCAGCAAGAAACTACTCAAACTACCGAAAAAAACAGTTGACTTCAAACACCAGATTATTGAGACAGGCCTTTAAATATGTGAAGTTATCCACGTACATCAGATGTCATTCTGTGTGCCACTAGACAAATACAGTAATTGAAGATATACAATAACCATTACACAACATGCTATTAACTGATCTTTATAAGATCAGCTTTACTATTGATGCATGTTTCTGGAAGCTTCTTTAGGCATGTCTTTGTCAAACTACATTCTAAAATGGACGGTACCAGAGTCGCCTATACTGTACGAGCACACAAGTATAGTTTACATTGTCAATGATTCAATGCACAGCCTTGTGCGAAAGCAAAACGGGTATTTGCTCCAGATCTTCGGAAGGCTATGCGCTGGTGACCAAATTACCCAAATAAATAACGAGGGAAATGGACTCCAAACTCAAAATGATGTATAAATGAAATGAACGTGTCCTTTAAATTTCAAATAAAAGTTCTGTTACATCAACAGTAAATTTAAAGAACCAGAATTTAAATGAACCAGCGACAGCTAATATGTGCATCGTTCTGGAAATGAAAAATTACGCGTCAGACAAAATTTACCTGTAAAAGTTCAAATGTATAGCTCTATAGTCTTTCCTACATAGTGGCTTGCTCACACGACACAAGAATATCACACGTTACATGCATACATGTACACAACGCTGCCAAAATTTGCATCACAATTAACTGAACCCATTAATATATTGAACGAACAACTAATTCAAGGTAAACATTCATAATTTAGACAACTAACAAAGAAAATATCTTATAATCATTCTGCATTACATTGTTTTTAAAGGCTGTTTTCTTTAACGACCTCTGTTGATGAGGTCACATATATACAACAGTCCACAGAGCTGGAGAAAGTTTTCAAAAATACAAAAATAACATATAAACAACACAGAAAAATTAGATCCATTAACTGTAGCTGCTTAATACCTTAATGAATCGATAGACCATCATGGCCATTACAGCTATCGGAATGGAAACTCATACCTGGAAAAACATAGATTTGAATAGATTCTCCTAGCTGCAGCTGATTCAATTTGCAAAGTTACTTTACTTGCAGTCAGAGACAGGGACAAGAGGGTATCAATCTGGATGGGGAGACTAAAGTTTGAAGGGCAGGGGGACATGTTCTTTGTTGTGGCAAACAACATATTTCCTTCAAAACTTCCCCACAAACTGGATCTGTCCTGTGCATTCCTTATATAGCAACAATTCTAGTACTAATTTGAATGTTTTTCACTGAAACTGAACCCCCCCTACCCTAGTATAAGGGTCCCTAAAATTTATAATATCATTTCCTTGTTCTGATAGGGTAAAATTGTACAGGTTTACATTGTGAATGTCCCAGCATGTGTCTCAAGTTGGTTTGAACAACGATACTACAGCAGTACATGTACTATAACTAAATTCATACTTGCTGTGATTTGAGAGGATTTTTTTGTGACGAACAATGTGAAACTTACATTGGAGAGAAAATATATTCTCGACCGCTAGTTGAACTCCCATCTCTTTTCCCTGCGGCCTAACTTGACATATATGTTTCATTTAATGTAACATATTTTAGACTGGATAATCCTTCAAGTACTCCAGGAAGTTAGATCACAGTAGGGCGTCAGTGGTGTCTTCTGGGAAAATGCTCCACAAAAGCATTACTTATGCTCTTTAAATCTTCTTGTTGATTTATCCTTGAAACCTTGATACATTTTGGAATGTTTGTTTAGCTGTCTAAGCTCACTGTACACAGAATTTCTGCAAAACGTTGTAACTGTTTTGTTTTTTTGTTAAGTGCTTAAGATCGTTGCTCTTCAAGAGTTGTATTTAGTGCTATATAAATGTATTATTATTATAATTTTAATTATTATTATTATTTTTATTATTATCATCATGATCATGATCATTATCATTATCATTATTATTATTCTTATTATTATTATTCGTATTATTTATTATTATCATTATTTTTATTAAAATGTATCTTTTTTTATAGAAATATTCTTCCCTCTCTGGATGGTTAAATGATTGAAAATAATATAGAGAAACAGAGACATTTTCAGCTGTTTAAAGCGCCCTGACGACATTGTCCGTTCTGCTGTTGCCAGACCTATGTATTTACAAATGCATTTACAAAATATCACAAACCTTTAAAAACATTCATATTTTTGGCTATCAAAGAGTCATTTCAGTCATTTTTTGCTAGGATATCAACTTCAGCACACCAGGAAATAACTTTTAATGGCTAGCACTTAAACTTGTTTACTACTCTGTTTCATTGCATTCAGAGAAGTTTGTATTGATCCTTGAGACACGTACAGGCTATTCAATATTATTAAATTACCATTGATTCGATTTCCTTTTTCTAGTTATTTTGGCCTCTGATTCGATGAACAGAGGTCCTCTGTCTTGATAGAATTGTCTTCTTATGACTGATGGACATATTACTCTGGTGGATGGACAGCTGTACAGTAAGGTACAAAAAAAGTCCAACATGGACAATTCTATTCTTAAGTTGCCATAGTTACCATCAGATAGTTCAAAAACCAAATTCAGGTAGGTGGCTGTAACACTTCATGATAGCAAGGTACATCAATAGGGCTGCAAATGCAGAGTTTAATTAACGGCATGCACTTGAGCGATTTTACAGCCCGGGGAAGTAAAATGTGATGTCGGGTCTCAGCTTAAATGCTAGCTAAAATCACTAGCTAACACATTCAGAGGTACTGTGTAGGATTGGATAAGATTTGCATACGGTGAGAAAGATATGTTTGTTTCAACTTTGTGATCAAAATTACAGAAAGGTTGTAATTAATATGTGGATATCTAGTAGAGATCAATGTTAATAATCGGGAGTGTTAGCTCAGTGGTTAAAGCCGGTGCCTTTCAAACATAAGGTCCCAAGTTTGAGTCACTCCAAGATTAATGTAAGTCGTCCAGTTACAGAGTTGTTGACAATTGACAATTCATAATCATGGACGTGAAAAAAGAATGTAAGAGACTGACTTTGGTCAGCTTGTGGCATTGATAAGCCAATGATGGCTTCTTCGCGAGTTCCTGCTTGCAGGAGTATCTAAAATACATACATACATACAAATACAAGTTAGCCTTACAAGAGCATTCCTGAGATTTTGCATATTTTAGAAGGTGAATAATCTTGAAACCCAAACTAGCCTTAAAAAAAATGATTTGCACTAAGGTTTTCTTATTTTTTGCTAGGAGTAGTATTTATAATGAAGATAACAGCCATAGTGAATCTGCCTATGGCTGATAGAGTTGCCAACACAATTGACAAAAACAGTTCTGCTTTCACAACTTGGAAGTAAAATATGAAATGTCACAACTTAGGGAGACAGTTTCCCTTAGATCACATTTAACATTTTTTTACGTATCGATCTGTCCTTCAGGGTGGAAGTCTCTCGGGAACGATATTTGTTCCTCCGGATTTGATAATGACCTTTCCAGTCCATATAAACGACAGCCAAAAATTTGGACATGAACAAAACAAAACAAAATGGGGGGGGGCCAAATTCTCAAAAATAGATGCAGCTTCAATTTCCTCCTATTAATACTTATATTAACTATATTAGATGCAAGCTTATATGGTCGGCTTCTGAAATTTTCCTCAAGGACAAAATTTATAATTGGGTCTTTTAATGGAAATTTTAAGCACGGATGCAAACGGAATCAAATTACAAAACATCAGATGTACCTTGCTCCTCACTTACCTGTCTCCTCACAACCTCAGCACTCTTCTTTTTATTTTATTTATTTATGTATTTGTTTTTTTTTTAATTCTATTAATATTAAGGTGCCTAGAATGAATTGGTATATAACCTTTGCGAGGAGACTGGTATTAAGCTTGTCACTCATTAATATCCAAACCAATAAGTTTTGGAATTTTCACAGTTAACAAAAATTACAGAAGATGAGGAGAGCAAGCATAGATTAGAGTAACTTACAGTATACTTTAGTCTTATCTTGTAGATCTATAAAGTAGATATTTTTCAAAGACTCTTCTGATAGAATAAAAGTGGAATAAGGTCAAGACACATTATTCTGGAATCGTTTTTCTTTGAAAATGATTTGTAAAATGAGAAACGCGCAATTAGTTTGTTTGTTTCCTTTTCTTCTTTGCAGCAATTAGGGGAAGGGATAGGGGGAGGGGGAGAGGACTGTAAACTTACGGTATGCATTTAGACATGAATAAAATACCAAGGCCCTGAGGAACCCTAATTTATGCAAACTAAGAAGAGAGGATATTTATCGAAAGACTGGATTCGGAAAGAAGATTTTGGTTGTCAAAGTGAATTGGCTCACAGAAATACTATTGTACTTTAATTCAAATATCAAATTGCTGATCACCTTCACACTCCCTGCCTCATCCACCCTCCCCGCCCCCCCCCCTCTCCATCCCAAATACACCCTGTTCAAATCCAATTAAATGCAAAATATCTGATAAAGGTTGCTAGACATGGAACAAAGCTTCTCTTCGCATTCCAATCCTGCAAATGATGAATTTTAGATGTCACCATCAAAGGTTTCAACTTTTCATACTTTGATGTCCATTAATTTTCTAGATGACAGAATCGTGAAATATCAAAGGTTTCTCAGCCTGAGTGTATCTTCTTTCATTCTAAACTTCAGCAGCAGCAGTGATCAAAAATAAAATGAAACTTAAAAGAGAAAATGTTTTCCTTGACAATATTTCTTTTAACTTGAGGAGAATTTCGAACCCCCCATCTTTTGACAGTTATTTAATGTAATTTGATGGACTGTCACACATCCCTCGTAATTTTCGGACAGCTCCTCGTTTCTGCTTCCTACCTTGTTTGTCACAGACTCAGAGTCGTCAAAATATATAACAAAACATCCTCTTCCCCTCAGGGGTATAAATTGATACACGGTATAAATACTGTTTGATATTTCTACAAAATGAGGAGGTATCATAATTCCTACATCCCAAATATAAAAGAATATTAAACACAATTGCCATGTCAGAGTTTCATAAATTTATGACCCCATTTTATGTCATATGTATGCTTCCTTCATTTTATAGTAAACAACTTTAATGAGTGACAAAGTTTGGTCTGCCAGAAATAAACTTCTTTTCCGACATTTTGAAGAAAATTTGACTGTAACGTATACCATCTGGCATTGTAAAAACAGTCGCACAATTACATAAAAAATATTTTCTCGAGTTGGCTTAAGTATTGGTCATTATTGAGCTGACCACTGTCCATCAGAACTTGATTCAAAACGGATTGTAGTTAGTTATTCAAAACACTAAAGTTGCCAACTTTAACAATAATTCTGTCTTTGCAGTCAAATGGTGAGAACTATAGCTCTTGTCGTTTGGCTGACAAAGAGTTAGTAATATTCAAATAGTTAATAATTTATTTAGTTCTGTTTTTCTGATATATCTGCAGCCAAGAGTAAATTTGGTTGATCCTGGGAGAGGTTAATTTTCTGAATGGTGAAGAAATTCGGAGGAGAAAGTGAGCGGAGTCCCATATGTGTAGGTTGTCTCAAAACCCGCAGATGTTACTACAAACTCACTTGAAAATCAGGGGACGATGCCTAAAGTGGTAACAAACACATCTTGTAAACATTTTCAGACCTTGGATGAATATATAGGTCTTTGGCATTGCTGCCATTACAGAAATGGCACAATAATTACCTCCATTAGGGGATCGCAGCATGGGAAGGTCATTCACCTGTTTATAACTCATTCCCATAAATACAGTCTGGCCTATAAACTTTCAAATGGGGAGTTAAATGTATTCCCACCATCGATCTACCTAAGACAGTTTAAACAGAGAATTAATTTCCATCTGAAAACAGCAATCAACACAACATCAGTATTGTATAATTTAGAACATTGACAGGCACTGTATAGTCTATCATGCAACAAACAGGGAGAATACATTATGTTCCTCTAGGCTGAAGTTTCTTTGACATCACGAACAGACGTACATGTTGTAAACTGATCTACACCTGAAAAAGGTAAATGTTTGGTTTGGGCAGAATATAAACCACATGATTACATGTTGGAAATCCCTTCCTCAACCTGAGGGCCTCAGCTTACTGAATAATAATCTATTTTGAAAGACCGAGCATGGAACATAGATCTTAAAAGCCACTGTTAAATGGCAAAGTTAACGCATCGCCTATTTGCTCTCTGTGTTTAAAGGATCTAGTTTCTAAGGCAGAAATTTTAGTCTTGATATACTTGTCATACTGTAGTCCAAGAAAGAAGACTAATTTGAGTGATGCAATTAGTGTTGTGTTTCAATAGCTACTGTATCCTTTCTGATTTCAAGATAGGCACCTTTTGAAACATACAAAATCTCTGGAGAGCTTCTTTAATTGATACTCCTCCACACAGGCCTACAGTAAATGTTAAAGTTCATACATTCTTTGATAAATTCTAAATTCTAATAGCTCTAGCCGCTACCAAAACACGTTCTTTTAACTTCTCTTTAACAACAATGTCAGAAATCTCCTGAATGACATTCAACACTATTTGTCCTTGACAAGTTTGTAACGAATTGCAAACATGACATACAAGGCCATAAAAGTCTTATGTCTCTCCTCCCCCCCCCCACCCTGTACCCCCCTTCCTCCCCACTCTCCCATTGTGTTTTTGTGTAACAAATGAGTTACAACTGACCTAAGATGTGTTTAATACAGAGAAAGTACAGTCCAACCACTGTAATAGATGAGTTTCAAATGTTTGAAGCGACATTTCTCAATTTAACTTAAAAGTGAAGTATGAACTGATGGTAGCAGACTTGGTTTATTAATTAATAGGCTACAGCATATCAAAATTAATTCTGTGCGTAAAGTCACCATTGAACATAATTTTCAAAGGCCTGGGAACTGGATTATAGACTCATGATTAAAAGTTTATTACAGCTTGTGATGAAAAAGACTAATTTTGTTTGAATGATGAGCCTTTAATTGCAGGACATTGAGTTGACTTTTGATCAATTTCTTTTCGATGCTATTCTATACTTAAATCTCATAGTAACGTTACAGCTCCTGTAATCAACTGATTCAACTCAGTCAAGAATTCATTGTAATCATGTTCAAATTTAGTAAAAGTTGATAATTTGGACATGATTTACAATTGTTTCATACCAACAATGGAATGGTTTGGTAGCGATGAGATGCATGATGATTTGCGATGGCTAGTAATATATTTTGGTTTCTGGAATATTACATGCTCTTTTGGCTGTCCACAAGACTTTCAGAGGGTTCGGGAGGGTGGGGGGGGGGGCCTCATCAGATTGTTGACAATCCTCTAGTAACAATACAAAGATATTTATTAATGTTATATTTGTCTTATATATATTATTAATGTTATAATTCTAAACTTTCTACATTCAAAAGTCTACTTAAGACCCATCTTTTCACTTGTTCTTTTGTAAATTAATCTGCTTTCTTTGTAAAGCGCCTTGAGCAGTGGCTTTTGTCTACTGATTTGGCGCTATATAAGTCTCATTTATTATTATTATTATTATTATTATTATTATTATTTCTAGCATCTATTGTTGAGGTCTCACTAAATGACCTTTACAGAGATGTTCTGTTGACAGAGACTGATATTTTAAAAATTTGCTACGTACGTTATAAATTTTGGAGCCACTCGATCAAAATTGTCTGTAGCATGTTCCATCGTGGAGACATATGGATTATTTTTCAAGTTTGCTAAAAAAAAAGGTATTAAAAGATCTGAGAAGCGGGGGAATGCTGCATCATAAATATCATCATCACCATGACAGGTTTACCCTTAAAGTGTTAAATTGATGTCTTCGGTTTACACTGAGAGATGTATAAATCGTTAATCCACAGAGGATGGCATTGCTCAAACGAGTGATTTGCATTTTGCGAATGCCACGAACCTGGTAAGACTTATAGATTTATAGAGTGACAAATATTCTACGATGTGTAACACTTCAAGGAAAAATACAGCTCAAGACAAGATCAATCATAGAAACAACTGCTGAATGAGTTTTCTGTCAAGAACATTAGAACAGCTCAAAACATCTTTGCAACTTCTGTTATGAATATTTTGGGCATTTTTACCACCATTCCACCCTACTGAAAATAAATACACCCGCTGCATTAAATTATTCCGTAGAATGTGCAAAGTTTCAGAAACATTTGATTTCCCTTTGGATCAGGCAATTCTAAATCGGTTTTTGTAAAGCAACTCCATGGGTTTGCCATGGTGATAAGTCGGTTGCCATCATGGCAAGTCAGCTGCCGTGATGGCAAGTCAGCTGCCGTGATGGCAGGTCAGCTGCCGTGATGGCAGGTCAGCTGCCGTGATGGTAAGTTATCTGCCATCATGATAAGTCAGTTGCCTTCATGGCAAGTCAGCTGCGGCTATGGCAGGTCAGCTGCAGTGATGGTATTCCATAAAACACCAGCTGTGACCTATTTCCAGTGCACACTTGAAGACATTACCTGCATGGCCAAAATTAATCGAATGCAATAAACACAGAGAGAACCGTCCAACCCCATACATAATGTACTTAAAATACACTAAAAATGCACAGCACTGTAAAATAAGTACAGTATGTCCCAGTATACTAAAAGTTACGTGAACAAAACTAAAAATAGACTTGATTTTACAAAAACATTCTAAATTTAGACTTGAATATAAGCATGAACTGGAGACATTGTGGATCAATTGTGTTTATTGAAGAGTCTTGCTGTGAAAACAAGGAAGGAAAGAATATGTCTGGAAAACAAGAATTGAGCCGTTTTGAAGCGGCAGAAAGTAGTTGGCTGAGAGAGTGCAATTGTATTAAAAACGTTACTAATGGAGGCTTTCCAGTTCCAACAGAGGGTGCTGTCTTATTGGTGCTACTGTGCATATAATCTGTACTAGAATATTCTGAACCAATGTGACATAATCGCTCAAAAGCACGCAAACACCCCGATAATTTTGCATACAGACGCACAGTGGGATCGACTAGTTCAAGGTTCCACCTGCGCAATTTAGCCGAATGAAAAAAAAATTCTTTAGACACCCCCAGGCTGAAAGTGCTTAAAACAATCAGCTTGACTTAAAACCTATGGAAAATATCTTCCAATAAAATTTTATGTACTAATTTCTTGTGATCATCTTACGGTACCTTTATGGATTGTGCCCTCTATTAATTTTGGACATGTCTGGAGAGCATGATTGGCTTGGTAGGTAAGACTTCATAACAAGAGTATCAAGACAGGTAACGAGGAGTACAATATAGAACTTGCTGTAGTTGCTTGATAACTTGGTGCAAAAAACATTCATTTTGCGAAGTAATTAATTCGAAGTTTAAAGATAAAGTGCTCAGAATCTGTGAGCGATGTAAACAATATAAAGAACTGCAATTACAATGCACTTGGTGTAAGTCACAATACATGTTTGTTTTAAAGTAGATTTGCTAACAATAACACTATAACTTTAGCCTCAATTGTTACATGATAAGTAGGTTAGGCTAGATAACACTAACCTGTGAAAGTGTGGTAGGTCATATACTAGTGCAGATGTTTGTTTGATTTAACATATTTACTCCAAATTTTGTAGACATCAGTTGTGACATAAAATGGAAGCATCATGGAAACCCCTTTTGCTTTTAAGGCGAGGATTATTACGTTACAAATGGCACTAGCTACTGTACAATATGGCCATACCTTTGAAAAGTTTTATATTCCTATCAGATCAAATTCTCAGAAATATTTGTCAGTGTCATGTAAGTACTGAACATCTTTTGAAGTAAACACTCAAAACAAGCAAAAAACACCCACCTTACACCTACCTCTTTTGACTATCAATACTTTGTAGAAAAGAATTTGAGACGGAAAATTAAGACAAGTTGAAATATATATTCCTGTCTTGTGTTGTAATGTACTTGAAACATTCAAAATAGGAAGAAAAAAAACACTTACCATCTTGTGTCGGGAAGGCCTCTATTGACTTCACAATAACTTGACGGTCGATGGAGGCGGTGACTGGACCTGTCACAGAATCCCGCACGGTGAACTGAACCTCGTAAATATGATGCGTCTGTAAAAAGCCCAGGTTGACGTCTATCATTGCGTTGTATTCGTGAGATGCTTGGATTTGAGAGTCGTGTACATCTTCCGGGAAATGGACCCTGGAATTGGTACGAGATCGTCGTCTCTCTTTTGTAGGAGTTGCTGGATGAAAAAAATGATTTTTGGCAATCATTGGATCAAAATTTAGCAATCTTGAAGCTGAGCATACACTGCATCCAAACTACAGCTGACTGATGAAAACAACAACTTTAAGTATTATTTAATCTTAAAGGTCATTAGTATTGTTCCCAGGGTCCCAAATATTGTCAGAAAGTCAAAAAATGGTCACTGATCGGGATCTAACCGCAACAGACATTTTTACTGCAAAAATCATATTTTATTGTCTAATTTCATAATAATTTAAGTTGCAACAGTTGTCCAAATATGTACCTTCGGTGGCCATACCCTGCTCCCAGAAAGCAGATGAGGCTACAAATTAAATATTTTCGGCAATTTTAGCACGCTAATCACTTTTTTCGAGGAACCGTTGTCATCATGATTCCAAAATTATTTTAGAAAATACTGAAATTTATGGCCACGTTTCTTTGGAAACTGAAACTCACTTTCAGCATGCCGCTGGTTAGTTTACATTGATATTCACAACCTTATTGATATATGGACAGAATTAGTGAAGAAAGACAAGTCTTTTATTGCAATTCAGTTGCTTCACAGCAACAGATCTGTCAATTTCAAATATTCATTAGAAAAATTAAACAAAACTTTTACAGGACTTTAGAGAGCAAGTACTGTATATTACCATTTTGGAGACTTAGCTTTAGTTCCTATTGAGCGTGCAGACCTACAGTAGTTACCTTCCTTGTTTGTGAGATGAAGTTATTGCATTTCAAAAATTTGAGGATCCCTCAATTTTCATGACCTGTTTTTGACGATGATAAGAATACCAGATTGTATCAGCCAAAACTTCTGCCTCTCGGCAGCATTTATTATTTTCAACTTTCAAACGCCCATATCCTCAGGAAGATAACTTTAAATTTAATTTTCCGCAAAAATGGCAAGATTGTGTTGCAAACTCGATGTATTGCAAAGAAAGAAATTCAAAATATCTTCATCCTTCAAGAGATGGTCAAATTTCAACAACAGCCTGTTTTGTTTGCGAGTATTAATCTTTAACGGGGAAATCCACCCAGAGACAGGAAATTGATATTTATTCATACTGTAACAGTAGATGGCTGTCGATCTATGATGAAGCTAGATGATTATAGACAGTTCTACTAAATAATGGAAAAACAAAATTAACATGCAGATCTGCGGTAGCTGTTTTCAATTATACAGGCAAGTTTGCACACTATATGAATTTCTAGTTTGCAGGGATCTATGGGTCAATCACACATTCAGTTTTGTATTAAGCCAGCAGCTGATATCATTTTCAACAATAACTTATAAATTTATGAATTTGAACAGTGAAATCTGTACAATTACATGGTTTGTTACAGCAGATGCTTAGAGGTCATCCTTATCCCCAACCCCCCCCCCCCCCAAAAAAAAAAAATTATTTCATATTTGTATTGAAACATTCTAAATTGCTAAACTTAGAACAAAAGTCCTACACAGGGGACCTTGATATTTTCTAAACAAATCAAATTTGTAATGTACTGCTGATGTAAAGGTGCCTTGCTCACTACGTTAAATTTTGTTAAAATTTATAAAAAACAAAATCTTTAAATAGTGTACTCACACATCCAAAATTAGCTCTTGAATTTAATCAGTAAGAGCTGATGTAAGTGTGTTAAATTTATATTTAAATTCTATTTCTAGTATATACTAACTAGTCTAATGCTTGGCTGACAACGAATGAAAATGAATATGAACAGAAATATTGTCCAGATCCCCTCTAGGGGCACAACCAAGTATATTTCTGAATAAAATCCAGTGGGGATCAGCAAACCCTCCTCCCCTCTCCCTCCCCACCTCTCTCCTTCCCACACCTCTTTCTCTCTCCTTCCCACTGGCAGACATAATATCCAAACAATCCTAATACACAGTACATTTATACAGTATACTGCACATACATGTATATGCGGTACAACCTTAGCAGTGAAAAATTCTTCGACATTGTTTCATTAAATGCAAACAAATATAGCATCATTTTGCATCTAAGCACCCTCCATGTTACCAAACTTTCTCAAAGGGGAGGGGCCACCCCTCCACTTAAACCACTTCACTGGAAGACACAACTGATTGCTCAACCCCACAAAATGGTGGTTCGTGCCCCTTATCACCTCCCTATGTATAATATAATGTAATACAAATTATGATAAAGAATTGTATTTGACCAGATCACCTATAAATCTGCATTCAATATACTATTAGCCATGTATTTGACTAGCATACATGTATAACATTGAAGTTTAGTACATTAAAACAACAAATTTACCTCTTGGATTCACAGATCCATATTTCACTACAAACTGAAATGATCATTATGGTTGAGCTGGAATTCAAGCACATTTGGTTACTAGAGAATTTTAAAAGGCACTTTTAATAGGAAATATATGTATATCAGAAGTTTTTATATCATAATATCACAGCTTTTTGGGAATATTCTGCACTTTTGTAAAGATTACTTTTAATACTTAAATCCCCAAGGTTATAAGAACATTTTGCAAAGTAAATGATGAAGAAATTATATCTGGTCTTATGCAATGCCTTGAGACTTGAGAGGGAACCTCATAATGACAGAGAGATTCTTTTTGCACGAACTTAAGAAGCTTTTTGGATTAGATTGCTTTTAAAGCCAGAGGAAGAAGGATTTCTTTTATGACGGTTCACATTTTCATTGAAGCTGTAGTTTGCCTGCCTTGAAGCACAACTTATAGCTTGTGAATACAATCATCTCTACCTTACTAGTATTCTACGGTACATTACGCCCACAGTCTCAACTATCTAGACAAAGTTGAATGAACCACCGACAGAAAGAAGCCTGATGTATTGATTTCGAATAAAATCTCCTACATACATAAGTACTGTAATGATAGATTTGTTGGCACATTATAGAATCAATATGAACAATTTTTTCGCTGCATTCTCAGAGCAACATGGAACATTAATGGCTGTTTACAAGGAAGTAATAGATGCAATACTAGGTGGAAATTCTGTTTCTCGTATCCCAGGCAAATCTGCCATCTCTCTATCCAAATTTGCTAGTCCAACTAAAATTTTAAACATACAGTAAGCAAAAGATAAATATCAGTTATGAAATTTTAAAAGTACAACGAGTTTTCAAAGTAGTTAATGAAATACATTGATAAATCAATGGGCAATAATCTCCAGTCTCCTCTACCATCCTCCCCCTCCCCTCCTCCCCTCCCTCCTCCCCCTCCCCCATACATGTCATACCTCTGATCATAAGTAATGCTGTGCATGATGATGCATTGAATAAATAAGTCAATCCATTACCACAAAGAAAACTATATATGCTATTACACCCTATTCTCAGCCTATTTCCACCCCCATATCCCCCCCCCCCCCCGGCTTACACATTCCCACAAGACATCAGAAATGACTATTATGATCAAACAGCACACATAATATAGCTTGTAACAACTTGCATCATGTATATATCTAAGTTCTATCAAATGTACAGTATTACCTAATTAAATTCTTTATCATTTACCTAAATTCTCAGCTGGATTGTTCACAAAGAAAACTGTTTAGCTTAACATTTTATGCTTAAGGATCTAATTCTACCAATTACATGATAATATACTTGTATCGAAATAATAATAAATTGAAGTCTACAGTGTAAGCATTCATAATCATTGTAACCATAGTCCTTCCAAAATGCTATTGCATAGCTACGTAGAGTTAATAGTGCAACTTGCCACACTTGGCTCCGCCCACTCATTAATATTAATATCAGTGATTTGTATATGTGTACAAGTACCTTAAAATTTAAAGTATTTAGCTACAAAATGTTTTTAATGCATACTTGACTGTGGATATTTTTGTTTCTCTTTCACTTGTACAGTATTGTCTGTAGTAACTGGTACAGTAGTGCCTATTCTAGCAACTCTGAATATGCAAGAGGCAAATGTGGGCGGGGCATCCAAATTCTATAACAGAAATGACATTTTCTGTATATTTCTCAAAGTATACAATGAATGACCTGTCAATTCAAGGAACTTGTCATAAAAATATCATTTCAACATTCAAGCTAGTTTTAATGACTTTAAGATCATTTCAACTAGTTAAAAAGCAACAATTCTATACCTGTACTTTTTTTACATCCTGTCCACTTTTACATAAGCTTCAAATTTCTATCACTAACTTCTGATCCTTCTAGGTATCATATGATATGATGACTGGGTTGAGCATACTCCATGTATGACATGTGCACCCACTTGTTACGCTTGGCACATTACCCATCTGATCTGTATGCTATAAGGATTCAAAATTTCTATCCTCAAATTTACACTGCCATCGTAAATGGAACTCCTACAGTAGTCTCCCAAGGTGACTTACCAAGCATTTCCGAAAGTTGGTGCATTTTGCACTGGTTATTCAATTTTACAAATAATAATTCAGACCAGAACTGCAAAATCAAATTGTCAGTTAAGAGAAAATTACTTGATTAAAATTAATCAATTCTGGCTGTGGACATTCTTCGGATGTAACAAGTTAAAATTCGTTCTGCAATGTATTTCCAATTTGGTTACTATTTTGTGATACTGTATAATTTTGTATATCATTTGATATAGTGAATGTCTAATAATTCAAGAACAAAAAAAAAAACCCACAAACATACACTTTCAATATCGCTGTTCTGTAAAAGACCTGGAAATGGCCAAATGGGCTCATGACATTGTCGCTTCTCATTCTACTCTCACATAACCACTACACTGAAGGTACTGTAAAGCTGGTTCCCAGGACCTTTATACTTGAGTACCTGGAATGCAAGTGTACTTCACACTTCACATTTCAGTCCGATAATCTACTTTTTAAGAAAAAGTCGAAAAGAAAACAGGAAAGAACCTGGGCAGGAAAACCAAACTACCAAACGACTGATCCGCTCTCAACCCCAGTCCCCTTGCATTGGGACTGGGACTGTGTGATCATCGTCGGGTGTGCATCACCATTCCCCTCGAAAGGGAACAGATACTACACATGATCTTAGCCAAAGGCCGAATATCTAGGGAGAGAGGATCATGTGGTTTCGGTCTGTGCTTGGGCTGTTGTGAAGTTGACCAAAGGTGTGGAGGCTTTTGTTTGAACATGAATAACAGTTTTATAATTAAAAGAAATGTTTCTTAAATGGATATTCCAGTTTAAATTGCTATAAATGTTCTGCTTCTTTATGCTTTAAACCGCATCCTTCAAGCATATTATATGTCAAAATATTGAATTTTTCAAATTTGGTGATACTTCACTAAGCATCTGGCAACAGAAGGTTGAATTACAGTATTTACTGTATGTCATCGTGGCAATTGAACTGTAAAATGTTTTTTTTTACTTTTTTCTTATTAATATCAAATCATTTATAGAGGAAATTCACAGAGGAAATTAAAATGTCTTCAAACACGTTGCATTTTGATATTAATCCTTAATATAGAGTACATTGACAGCTAATCAACATTCCAAATGTATCACATATTTAAGGATAACTGAACAACTTGACTATAAACTTATACAATGCTTTTGAAGTATATATCCATCCTGATGACATCACAGACCTGATGACATCACAATCCACTTCCTGGAAAAAGAGAGGTTTATCCAGTCAAAATAGGCTTTAATCAATCAACCATATCTCAAATAAATTGGCAAGATATTGAGAGTACAACTAATTAGTGTGGAATATTTTCTGTTAATATCAGTGTTAAATATCTGTCACCGAAATACCCCTATAACCTTGTCACTTGATGGAAAGTATATACTCAGAGCTTGTCAAACTTACAAACCCCATTTTGGCCCATGCATTGCTAAAATTATCACAAATGTAGGTTTTGAAACTTGAGTTTATACTGTTCTATTAGGTTAAATTTAAATTTCTGATCAACCCATTAGATAAACCCTCTTGTGGACTCACATAAATGAGATTTAGAGAATTGGGCCAATTAGAGAATAAATGTCATGTTCGCTGTTTTCCCTTTTGAGTTGTTATTTGTTATGGAAATTCTTGTTTCGTTCTGACAAAGTCATGTATATATATGGCCTGACATTTCAATCCTAGCAGGATTTTCTTCACAGGCGTACTGTGACAAAAACAGACTAAGGGCATACTACAACAAACAGATGAACTCACAAACAACTTAATATTTAACAGTGAACAAGATAAGAAAGAACAAAGGGCAATGGGGGCGAATGAGCCGCAAGAGATAAACTGTCTGCATTTGTTTTCGTTTAGGATCAAAACATCAGTCCCTCTAACTTAAAAATAAGACATTTACTTTTAAAATTATTAATGGGAAAAGAACAAAACAAATTATGGCTAGAAGGAGATTTGTACCAGTGGTTTCTGGGTTACAAGCTCATTTGTTAGAATTCAGTTGGTAGAGTGCTGGGTTTGTAACCAACAGGTCACTGGTTCAAATCTCTTTCTAGCCCTAAATTTCTTTGTTCTTTTCCATTGTCTAAAATTTCCCAATTAGTTTTCTGCTTTTCATTCACTTAAAAAATAGGGATAAATAACAGGTATGGAATGTTAATAATATGTAACACATCAGAAGTCATTTCTTCTTCTCCGTGTACAGCATGATTATCTTTTAAGTTCAACTAATAGCCTGGGGAATAAATTAAACGCTTCCTGACGAAGGAAAACATTACAAACATCAAAGAGTATATTTTCTGCATAGTATTTGTATATTTCCTCCTCATAATTAGAATGCCACATAACAGGAATGGGCTTGTTAACAACTTGTTTACTACAGTTTGTGGAATTCACAATGTGAGTAGCTTCCCCATGTTCCTTTTTTTAGTTTTAGTTTTTAGGTTTTTATGAAAAGTCAAGCCAAGCCTGATTAAATTTTCAAAGTGAAAGGAGAGTTTCCTGTTAGCATAGACACTTAGACTGGAAGTTATTTTGCTTGAACTGTCAAAGTCTTTTACACAAATTTGTCAAACTTAGATCTAGTTTTGGATCTTTTAATATCAACCTGTGACAAATGACAGATATGGGATTTGGAATGAGAAATGGTTTTGTTTCTTAAATATATATGGTTTACAGGGAAACTACTTACTAAATTCTCTACTTTATAACTTGTTATAATTTGTGGTGTGCTGATACTGTTGGTTAGGACTAGGTTCATATATGAGGTCAGGGAATCTCGTATGCTCTGGAAATCCTAATCTCTAACAATAAGACAGAATTCTAATGAGAAACCTAGGTCATAACTTTAGCTGTTAGCCCTAATCACCAGTGATAATAGTACCAGGTGGGTAATAACATCTATAACATCTAAATGAGACTTGATCCAAAACTTTACAATCTGCCTGTATTTCCAGTTACCCCCCCCCCTCTCTGTCTCTCTTGCCTCCACCCACATTCATTAACTAACATAAAGTATCAGCAGGACTAATACCAGCATAAGTTATCACTTATTAGTTAGAATTTCCATGTGCATAGCTTCTATTGTAAATGTATGTATTTGTATTTTAGATCCTGCAAGCAGGAGCCATCATTGGCTTATCAAAGCCACAAGCTGACCGAAGTCAGTCTCTTAGATTCATATTTAACGTCCATGATTATGAATCGTCAATTGTCAACAACTCTGTAACTGGACGACATACATTAATCTTGGAGTGACTCGAACTCAGGACCTTATGATTGAAAGGCACCGGCATTAACCACTGAGCTAACACTCCTAAAAATGGAGATGTTGTGGCAGATTCAGCATTTGTAGGCCTTGGGGACAATGTTGGTACCCTGTGTAAAAGTAGACATCTAGTTCTACTATAAGCTAAGTTTACCGCTATAACTAGGATATTGTAAAACATAATTTTGGCATTGAAGGTACTGTTTTCTTTTACATAAGTTGAGGATTAGGATGTGATAACTTATTTAACTGCTTAACCTCATATGTATGTACACTTTGTGGATAGATTTGGAGCTGAAGGGAAACAAAAATCAACAACAAAACAATTTCCAAGACACAATGCCAATTGGAATTACTAAGGGTATAATTTCACAGATATTGCATAGCACAATGTGATACAAAGTGGGCAAACTCACTTCACAAATATACAAGTATGTACTGTACATACTGCAGCAGCTTTTGTACATAGGACCAAATCATTTCCTTTATTTTATGTTTTATATGCAAAATTAATAAACCTCATATTGACATTTAAGCACTTAATTATTCCCTGAAGTACTTCTATTTATTGGCTGAAACTTCACATGTTTTCATTTTCATCATCTAATTCTTTATCTTGCTTGTAGTAAATGAAATAATATGGTTGAAGTACAGATGCTTCGTAGGTGACAAGTTTTACTGAATTATACAGAACACTTGACAGCAAAATGAATCCTGCGATTAAGTGCAGACTATTTTAAAATGGTCTAGAAGTATCAAATTAGGCATTTCCTATCTAAAAACTATTTAACCCCTGAGAAATAAAAAGTTTTATGCCTACAGCATTTGATCACTGGTGAGCAGTTTTTTACTGGCTGTTTACTCTAAAAAAATTATTTTGATTTGATTTGATTTTGATTTTATTTTATTCGGCAAGATATCATTCTTCATCTACATACATTATATTCTTCTTTTCAACTTTAGCTAAGCCTACATGTGTTGGTTGATATATCAATTTAAAATTTATTTCTCATATGTTTGTACAACATGGTAGGGACATATATATTTTTGATTCAATGAATGAAAGTTTGACAGAAAAATCAATCAGAATTTAGAATATAGATATATTATTACTAGGATGTAGCCTAAGTATATAAGTGTCATAGGCATAAGTTCTCAGTGGAACTCGTCCTACTGTAATCTAACTTTCTTTTAGGTTACAACTTACATCTGATCCAAGCAAGTAACGATGTCTTCAATTACCAACGTAAAGCCTTGATAGATTTACACAATAATTAAAGTAACTGTACCAGCACTAAGAAATACAACAGACAGTAATGTACCACTGTGATCGCTTTCAATCTTACAACGTAGCCTAACGTTATTTTGGGTAAAACTTAGCGGCTACTCTAGACTAGTATTGTACCCTATAATACAAGTAAAGTTAAACGTTCTTAATATATTCATATTATCAAATAACAAACGCCTACCTGGTAAGTCTGCATGTATTTTTGTGTCATCCATGTTCATAGGTGATATCTGTTAAAAACTACACCTGAATAAATCAATCATATTATCATATGACAATTCGCAAAGGTTCCGTGCTGGAGCTCCAAGTCCAAAAGTTGGGAGTAAATCTCACTTGTGGTCTATGCAGAGGTGAAGTATCTTTGGCACAGTGCAGTACTATAGTAAGCCAATGTGCGAATAATTTATCAACCGCATACAGTTACTTACTGTTCGGTCTCGTTCATGTCAATATCAGTACAATGCAGGATTACTACAGGTACGCAAGTACTGAGACTGCGCCAGCGCACGTAGATATTATTTTCTGACTGATGGAACCAGTCGGCAGCTCATTGCGCCAGTCCTAGAACGTGTTTGGTCACATATCGGTCACTTTTACATTGTTACTGGTGGCACACTATACTTTTTACTCAGAGAGAGTAGTCCAAAGGTCCGTTACATTGACCGGCTTAAAACGCCAAACTGAAAACACTTGTCCACTAGTACTGGTAAAGAGTCTGCTTGTCGGCTGAATTCTAGTAGACTAGAGATTATGTTTTCTTTCCCATGGAATAATTGTTTTGCATCCTAGATAAACCATTGTTATGTTTTTTTTAATTTGCATTTGTTCACATTACCTACATAAGTGGACTGGCCTCTTCGGTGACAAAACAAAAACGCTTCACATTTCATGTCCAAGCAGTATCTTGGGCTGCTGTTTTTAAGCTTATTAATTGTATTGACTATCGAAATTGCGCTTATTAAGTTTATAATGGTGTGATTAAATATGACAACTCGGATGTCTGTTTGCAAGTATGATTAAGGCTGCATTTTGATTTTCAAAAGACTTTGTCGTTATAACAAGCATAGCCTATAATCAGGAAATAATTTCTTCAGTATCGCATCTCAAGATGCAATGCAAAATTATTAAATTATTAAATTGCTATAGTCAGAAGTCAAAATTTGTAGAGCAGTTTTTGTACACAAGAATCATAGTAATTCATAACAGCTAAATTTCAAAACTACAACACAAAATTTGACCAGTAAATTATTCAGAAATTATTCCCTGGTCGTTATACTTTTCATGGGACTTGAAATCCAGGTTCGCGTTCTGACAAAACTTGGTGACAGATTGGTGATCGTTGAAGAACATTTCTGCTTATAGCAGTAATTATACTTCAGCTCAAAGTTGAGTTAACCCAGCGAAATTGCTTAATTAATTATCCTCTGTCGAACCAGAAGAGGATAAAACCAGATCGAGCTAACAGAAGACTGTACGGTCTGTACCATTTGCGGTTTCAGACAGTTTCAAAGTTATAAATGGTTCGTCAACTAACTCAATCAATATAAACTTAATGTGCATTATTTCTCCTCAATGTTGGTTCTGGGCAGTGGCGTAGGAAAGTACGGTACTCTTGAGTGGGGGGGGGGCTGAAGACTGATGGCCGGCCTGGGGGAGGGGTCTTTTTTTGGAATTTTTTGGCATTTCCAGGTGGCCTCAGATGCAATTTGGTGCAATATAGCACACTTCAACACCCACTCCATTTGTAAATAATTTTGCATTTTCACCTGGCCTTAGATGCAATTTGCTGCTTCAAATGAGATTTTTTTCTCATTTGGAAATGAAAAAGGGGTTTTCTGACTTGCGGAGCGGGGGGGGGGGGGGGGGGGGCGGAATGATACTTCCGCCCACCATATTTTTCACTGGGGGGGCTGGCGCCCTCCAGCCCCACCGGTTCCTACGCCCTTGGTTCTGGGGCTAAATCAAGTTCGTCCCTGTACATAGTCGTACTGGAACAAATGACAGACATGTCGTCTCACTTTTAATAGTTTTGAGGGGCCGTGGTTTTCAGGAGTGTACTTCTGCACCTCGCGTTTTTATCAAACAGAGGCCCAGGCAATGAAGAGGGAGAAGGGGGAATTATATTTATCTTATTATTCACCGAATTTCCGATACTTTGTTCTTGAAACTCTGACATTTAGACATGAAATTGCTAAAGAAAATCGATATATTGAGAAACTTTTTGACATTTTGAGATCAAATAGTCGAACTTTATAGGATAGTAACAAGATCGAAAATTTGAGGAGCATGTCAAAATGTTTATCTTAAAGTAGTAATTCTGAGAATGTAGTAGAAATTTTCGGGATGAAATAGTCGACATTGTGAGATGACAAATGTTCCATTTGTGCCATCTTATCATCTACAAACAAAAATTCTTAGGGTGGACACAACTTCACTCAACGACGACATGAGCGACAGGTGACCATGGATACAATTAAAATCAATACAATATGGTGAAATGGCACAATAATTGTAATATACCGTACCCCTCCCCCCCCCCCACCCCTCGGAGTGCCAAATATCGACACGAATCGTTCCTGATATGCCATGTATGGAGAGAGCGGTTGTAACGTGGAAGGGGGGGGGGGGGTTGATAGTTGAAACCGTGCATTCATTTATTTTATGTAGTTCAAAAGTTATATATAGACAGTGTATTATGCGGTTCGATATATAACCCTAGGGTGGTTGAAAGGAAGCTATTGTGGGTGGTGGCTCTCAAAGGGTATTGCAGGTGTGGCCAATTATTTCATATTTCAATGCAATGATCCCGGGAAACATTAAGTGCTGCTACCATCTCACTGAGCCTGTGAGGAGCGTTGGAGAAGAGATTTTATTTATTTTATATCATTTATTGTTAACATCATGAGCTGATGAACAGTATATTATTAAGTACGGTGTATGACTCTATAGCGGAGGGGGGGGGGGTGTATAGAAAGCTAACCATTGCATGGGGATTCACGTAGGAAAAGTAGGTGTGGCTAGCTATATTTAAATATTTAAATGCGCTAACGTGAAACATGAAATCCTACTTCTATCTCGTCTTCGTCATTGACACATGGCAGGCGAACAGAAATTTTACTCTTGTATCGGGCTTATACTTAGGACCTATGAATTGAAATGTAATACTTTCATGATATGATACAACCCAGAGACATTGCAATGTTTACTTGATCAAAGGAAATGGTAAATAGTAGTGCGTTTTCGTCCTCAAGATATTGAAAGGTAATACCCAAAATGGTTTTATTTTTACGTGTGTGATTGTGAAAGTATTCAAGCAACAGATAATAGAAAATTGTCACCCGTTTGAACTAAATTTTGTTGTGTAATGACGTACAGGACATTTTTGGACAGAAATTCAAGTTCACGAGTTGGTGACGAACTGACGATAGACATGTCCAACGCATGTTTTCTTCAGTGTTGTTGTTATGGGCTCCACAGTTACTGCCTTCGAAATGCCAAATGCCAATATACTCAAACTGAATGGTGTACTCGAAATATATATCTTGTATCATTGTCTAACGTTTCCTCAGAAATCCCACGAATAAGCCCCCCCCCTCCCCCCCCCAAAAAAAGTTTCTCGGGGTCTCATACAACTTGCATTGATTTTAAGCTTTGCCACAAGAAATAAATGTATGATGTTACATTATACAGCATTAAAGCCCACCACACTTCGGTCAGTGTTGTGAATAGTCTCCTTTGAATAGCTCCACAAGTCGAATCAAAATGAGGTCGACGGAGTCACAATTTTAGTCAAGTTATCGACTATATTTCCCAAGTCACCTGACTGGACCAGTATTGATTTTGATTAAACTGTTAAATTTATTTATCAATAAATCAAGTTCAGTCAACAGATTAGTCAAGTCAATTCAAGTCAAAATATCTACCCGAATCAATAGTTGCCTTAATCAATCAAGCCATATTGACTCCCTTGACAGTGATACTAAACTTTGAATACATGTTACATTCTAAATAATCGTACTGTAGATGTGTAGTACAAGTAGCCGTTCAAGCCCCTTTATGGAGTGCAAGAAACCCCACCTGACTGGACCAGTATTGATTTTGATTAAACTGTAAAATGTATTCATCAATATTAATAAATAAATCCTGCTTAAAATTAGAAGATATGATTGTATTTGTGTGTGTGTGTGTTTTTTTGTAGATTATAAGGCACTATATTATACGGCAAAATGGAAGATGCTTGCCTTCATTTTACATCGCAAACTAAAGTAGCTTTGTCTTGTATCACTTGTACAACCAAAAGAAAAAAAGCGATGGTTTGGATTTGCCTTCTGTTGGTTATTGCCAGTGAAAAGCTTTGTAAGTGGTCAGGGTAACAGTACCTTAGTGGAAAAAGAAACCCACCTGCCCACAACGGGATTTTTTCTCAAATGGCGTACCATACATTGATTATGTTCCGTTTGACGCTATGATATATTCGTTCGGTATTGCAGGAATGTAAGAGCTGTTCCGTTTTCCTCCCCGTGAGTAACGTCGAAATTCAAGATTTAGAGAGTTATAAATTAAGTTCCATTTGAGTAAGTATGGCAGATGATATTTTAAATATAAAGAGGAAAAAGTATAAGCACGAAAATGACAAATATTCTATTTATCCTGAAAGTGTCATTAGGAAATTTGAATTTGGAAGGGCAAAAAATGTCGACACCCACAATGAGTCAACAATGACAATGTACCGGTTTACGGTACGGTTTTGTACAGTGCAGTGGTTGTTCAAAATAAAACACAAACACCGAATGCGAAGTTGAGAATAGATTCGACATAGGGTAGAGATTTTTCTTTCTGAAGGCTTGATTCGAACAGAAAAGTGTTTGTAAGTTTGTATTGATAATACTCGTTTTATGGACCATGCTGATCTCACCAAGTATTAGGCTGGCAATCAAAAATTATCTCAGAACCGCATAGTCCTACCTAGATATAATTACTGTAGTGTAGGCTAGGCTACTGTAGTTCTGGGCCAGATATAGCTCTGCTGTAGTTTAGCCTAACCGATGTTATACTTATTAATATAGGCATAGGCTATACTAAGTTATTAGGGATACCAACATTGATAGACCTGGACCTAGGTTCTCCTATGGTGTTGTATTTGGCCTAGGGTAGTATAGCCTATGCTTACTTCACCATTCTAAATGAATTGTACAAATGTTCTTCTAAATGATAATGGTAGTGATGGTCTCTCATAATTTTGCTCTTCTGATTTCAGCCATGGTTTGTTATGATTCATCAGATTATTCATAATGAGATTTATACTTAGCCTAAGGACATAATAATTAATATGTTCCTAACATTGGGCATGAGTTACCACATAATTCTTGTGTAGGGGTGAAATATTTCATGGAAGTGCCTGAAAATACAATATTGACTTTCTTTATTTTTTCGGTATCCGTTTTAACAATGTTTGGTTGTTATTGGCTATCAACAGTCTGCTGGGTTCAAAATGACACTCTCATCAAAATAAGTGATAGTAGTAATAACATGAGAAAAGTAGCATGTTAATTAAATATCTAGCAAGCTATCATTCTCACATGAGCATGACATACAGAGGCACTAAAGACCTTTATGGCTCTCTGCAATTTTTATTATGGTTGTTCAGTTTCCGAGATGATCAGATTTCTGTTTTGTCAGCCAAAATCAGCTTTAGCAGTCATCCGGCTTCTTACTAGTTGTTTACATCAAATTCACATTACATTGCAAAGTGGATTTCCTCAAAAACATAACATGAGAAATTTGTATCACCCTACATAATATAAAAAATATTGGTGGACCTATGATCCACCCGAACGAGAGTTTCACTGAGCCTAGGCAATAATTAGTTCCTTTTTTCAGACAACTCAAGTATGTATTCAAACAACCAAAGGTAAGACCTCATTGTCTGAGGGGCCACCGAAAAAAATCCATAAAAATTTGCCATTAAACCACACAGCATTTGTGAACTATGGAATTATTTAAGAGTACATTGGTGTTGTGTTTTTTTGTGTGGTTACAGCCAGTAGATAATCATAAATGTTTGTACATGTATGTCCTAATCATTCCTCATTATACAATCAAATGCAAAAGTTGCGTCACTATGCTATGACCTTTAAGTTCATAAAGGTGTAGTTAACACTTGAAATGACCTACACTCCTCTCAAAGCATGGGCTTGTTTTTCCTATGTTTATAGGTCAGGTACATGAAACAGTTCCTGTGTATATAGGTTAATATAGTAAATGCTCAGACCATCAACTTTGTTGGGTTTGGTCTTCTCAGATGATCAAGACTATCAGCAAATTTTAAATTTTTATTAAAAACTTGTAGTTACACTAGTCAGTAGCCTGGTCATCAGTTTTAATATAGAGCCTACTTTTTTGATCTTCATCGTTTTAATCTGATAACGTGTAAATCTTTACTTTTTTTGTGGAATTTTGCCATCACAAAATTTACAAAATCCAGACATATTCTGGACCTTTCTTCTTGCAAACTTTGGTGCCCTTTGAGGTATAGCCTGTGTGCATTACATTTGCCTTTATCATACTTCACTTATTCCCTGTATTTATGATTTTCTCAAATAGGTGAAGGTGACTGCCGATAAGTAGAGCACATCGCCATCTAAAATGGCAACTACTGCCACTGTTACTCCAACAGGGACATTAACCTTACAATGGGACCCAAAGAATCTGGAGATAAGGACCTTCTCTGTAGAGAAGACATTGGAGCCCTTGGTTACGCAGGTATTGTTTGTTGTTAACTTCAATGTCCTTGCTGTTGTGGCAGAGAGATCTGTGAAGCATGTGTGATATAATTCAATATAGTTTTAACGCTTTCTTGTTGTGCAATCATTTAAACATCTTATGTATCATGGTTTTCATATTTATTCTTTATTAGTTTGACATGTGTACTCCTTTTTATAAATATGCTATATTTATACTGGTTTCAATAAATGAAATGAAAAAAAATAGGAATCTTTGTTGTGTTTGTAATGAATATTTCCTGTAATATTATCACAGAGGTAGGATTTAGGAAACTAATGATATGTTTCTACATGGTGATATATGTCTCACAGTGGAAGAAGTACCTTGGCATTAAAAATAGCTCCATACTTACACATAATTTGTCTCTAGTATTCCAGGCATGTTATCTCCTTGCAATATTAATGATCGCTAAAAGTACACAGTAAGAGGGTTTTTGTGGTTTTTGCCCTTCAAATGTTTCGCAGACATCAAGGATTGTGAAGATGAAGAGAATATAATATCTCAATAAGGTTAAATGCTTTTAGGCGGACAATAAAATCCTATATTGGAGTTTGAATAGAATTGACTTTCTGACATTATGGTGGTAATTCCGATGAATTTCGGCGGTAAAATGTGACATTCTCGCACAAAGCTTAGAAATGAACTTCATGAGATAACATTGATACTGTGATATGAATGTATACAGGAGTAGAAGTTTTTGTATTCCATCCTTTTGTTTTAATTTGGTGGTTGATTAAAACGTGTCAAAGGTTTATCCTTTTCCCTTTTCCCAACTAAGGTCACCACCCTCGTCAACACCCGCACTTCTAACATGAAGAAAGGTCGGTCCAAGAAAGCCCACGTGCTAGTAGCAGCCGTCATCAAAGCGACTGAGAAGTTTGTTGAGAAGGGGGAGGAGATTGCACCAGAGATTCCGGAGATAAAGCAAGAACTTCTCAAAGCTGTTGATGAAGTCAAGCAAACTGGTCAGTACTAGTTTAAACCAGGGCTAAAATTGATAAAACCCCCAAAGCAAATGCTTCAGAATGGATTCAGGGTTTGATTCATAAACGACAGGGTACCCAAGGATTAAATAAGAAACCAACTTTATAAAGCATTTGAGAACCAAAATTGTCTTAAGTTT
>KN884756.1:113909-142307 GCA_000934455.1 Apostichopus parvimensis
AAACAGTTGATGTGCTTCTGCTATTTATCTTTACTATTTTCTGTCCTGCAGGTTGAAGATGACTTGGAGAGGATCAAGCAGTCCAGGGACCAGCACGAACTTGTCGGTAACTTCAAGGCTTTCGGAAGGAACATGATGGAGTTCAATGAACTTTCTGGTAGAAGACAAAATGTAAGTTTAGTCCAAAGTCGGCTACACACTACCTCGACCCAAAGGCAGTGTGAATCAACCCTTTCTGTTGTGGCATATATTTCGATAGTTGTACAACTCATAGAAAGTAGTTCCCTCCATTGTCGTTTTTCATGGACTTTTCTGTGTTCTTCCTTTCTCAGGATTTGAAAGACCCCAGAAGACGTGATGAAATGGCAGCCGCTAGAGCAGATCTTCGTAAACACAGTGCTATGCTCTTCACATCCTCAAAGGTAAGAGCAGCTAGGTGGTAAAGGAGGATGGGGAGGGGGGATGCGGGAAGTATAAGAGTCTACTAGGATCGCAGTTACCGTAACTTGTAAATGTTTTTGGTGGTTCTAAGAAATGACTAAGTTTTGCTAATTTAACAGCCAAGTTTATGACCTAATAGCTTTATGCAGTTTTGCCAATGACCTTCTGTTCTCTTGGCACAGTGAGGAGAGAAAGAGAGAGTCATCCTCTACAGCAGGTATTTGGAATAATTTCCATTAGATATTATTAGTGTTTGGTCGCATGTGACATGTCATTGAATGACAATCTTCAATAATACTTTTCATCTTTGTGCTTCTTGTGAACATATAATTCAAATGAATGGCCTAAATGCTGTATATGCCAAACAGTCATATATCCTTGCTGCCCTCCTGGTCAAGCTTAAATAGTTAAACAACAACCAAACATGTCACAGGATAACCAGTTATTCAGAAACTTCGTTATTTGGAAAGTTTACTTTGGAAAGGTTTATTTGGAACCTTCACAACAGTAGCCTGAGAATATTATCATAATGGAGTTAATTTTACTATATGTGTTGGAAAAAGCAAAGGGACAATGTTCATATCACTTTATAATTATGAAACTATCTGTAACTTGGCAGTTTTTTTCTTACCTTTCCATTTTTGTAATGGTCAAACAATTCATCTTTTTTTTTATATTCTGAAAGATACTCCTTTACAGTGTTACTGTCGAAAAATTGATGTGATTAATTCAATCTCCCTCATAGCACATTAGTCTCAAGAGTACCTCTGACTGTTACCTTAGAAAGTAGAGTAAAACATATTAATGATCCGTGTCTCAAACATGAAGGCGTTAGCTAATTAGTAATTCATCCTCTCCCAGGCCTACCTGCGCCATCCGGACGTTCCCGCAGCTCGGGAAAACCGAGACTTTGTCTTCCAGCAGATGGAAGATGCCATGAATACAATCTCCAATGTCACCCAGGCAACCGGTGCCTCTCAGCCAGATATGAATATTGAGGGCGCTGGAGAATTGATAGCAGCACTCGACGGATTTGACGTAAGAGATGGAAATTCTTGTTTACCGGTGAAGGCACCGTCCTTGTGGAATATTTAAGAAATTCTATATTTTGCAAAATGTGTCTCATTAATGAGTAAATGGCTCAAATATCTCGTCGTAGGATGAGATGATATGTGAGATCACTTTGAGTATTTGAAAACAATAGATATATCAGGATAAAGCACGTGCAGAGAGATTCCATATGAGTAATATTCCCAGTATTCATACCTGTCTGACATACAACTGATCATATAAACAAAATCATTCTGAAAAATATTGAGAAAAAGTGAGAAGGAATTGAATAAAGAAGTATGTAGTCTTGCATGTGACCTGATGTCTAGTGATAGTAATTGTTTTGCAATGTTCGCTAACATATCAGACTAAAACTTTTTTGCATTAAATTTCATATAGAAACATTACATATATGCTGTTTGATATTCTCAAACTTTGATTCAGAGATGGACAAACTTTAAAATTTAAATAGAAAACAAGAGGGGGACTGTAAACGAATAAATTTGTTTTGATTTATCAGAAGTGATTGTTCATTTTAAGGTAATCATGTAACATTGTCAGTTGTAAGCAAATCCAGAAAAATGACTAACTGTTTTTTTTCCAAAGAATTTACTGGCAAGAAAAAGTGAGATGCGTTGTTATTTTATATCACTTTAGTCATCCTTAGTAAAGATGAAATTTGTTCTGCATAATCTCTCAAAAATAATAATAACAATATTATCAAAAAAGGCCAAAAACCAAACGTTAATTTGCAAATTTTTTTTTGGTTTTGTTTTTTGATCGGTACCGCAGAGAAGCGTTATGATGAATCCTTTGGAGTACAACGAGGTTCGAACTCGTCCGTCCCTGGAGGAGAGATTGGAGAGCATCATCAGTGGTGCGGCCATCATGGCGGACTCGTCCTGCACGAGAGATAACCGCAGGGAGAAGATTGTGGCGGAGTGTAACGCCGTCAGACAGGCGTTGCAAGATCTGTTATCGGAATACATGAACTGTGTAGGTATTCAGGACTGGTGGGAATAGTATTACAGTTAATGATAAGCTTGATCAACACTCTCTCTAGTGCCCCCTAAGGCACCATTATGCCCTGCCCCTCTCCCCTCTTATTTAAAGACTAGTCCAGAGGTTTGTCATACAAATGATAGATGAAACAAAAATATGCATATCTGGCTTACTGGTTGAGAGAAAATAGCATTGTGATGATAAATAAATATAGAAATTAATCATGTTTGTTTTACTTAAAAATTAATGAGGGGGGGGGAGGTTGACTGTTGAGGTTATTTTGTAATGTCAGTATGCTTTGGTGAAGTGTTGTCTTGCATTTTTTTGGAGTTTTTGTAATAAAGATTGAAACTTCTGGACTAGTCTATTAAGTAGAAAGTTTGTATTGCTTGACAGAAAGTTTTCAGAGATGCCCATTGGCCTTGGAGGGATTTTGTCATGGGGGAGGAGGGGGTGGAGGCTCTGTGTTTAGAGGCCCCATTACATCGCCTTTAACAGCATGTAGCTGTTGATAAAGATTCTACAGTTGCAACAAAAGAAATGTTTATTATATTCTTATTTTACTCCTCTTTTTTTAAATTCTTCCTGTATAACTTTTGTGCAGAACAGCTGCAGTACATTATTAAGTAAGGTTATTTGTGTCACCATGTGCAAATAATGAGTTTATGGAAGAAAGAGTATAATTAGATAGAAAATTGTTAAACAGATGAGAAAGAGCTCATCCAAGTGGGGATAAAGTAAATGATGTAAAATCAGTGGATACGGTTCTTCAGTAAGGAACAGTCTCCTCTCCGGAGCAGAATTTACAATCCAACCAAGAAGATATCATGTAGTTTGGGAGCATGTGAAGCATATGTAGAACGTGAATATGGCTCGCCATTACTACCCCTCCAAATCAATGGGATGCCTTGGGAAAATTATTTTGAAAATTGCTCAATTGACGAAAACAATATTTTCCTTGATGTTATGTGATTATTGTTTTCAGGCCCATGCTGGCAAGGAAAGGAGTGATCCACTGGACGATGCAATCGATAAAATGTACAAGAAAACCAAAGACCTGCGAAGACAGGTAAGACATATGAGTTGTTACTGTGGCTGTTAGAGTGGCTGTTTGTGTGGCTGTTAGAGTGACTTTTAGAGCGGGAGTTAGAGTGAATTTTAGAGGGGCTGTTAGAGTGAATTCTAAAGGGGCAGTGAATTTAAGAGTGGGTGATAGAGGGACTTTTAAGTCGCTGTTGTAGTTGTTAGATTCATAGATAGTGGCTGTTAGATTGACTGTTAGAGTGGCTGTTAGAGTGACATTTAGAGGGGCAGTTAGAGTGACTTTTAGAGTGGGTGATAGAGGGACTTTTAAAGTTGCTGTTGTAGTTGTTAGATTCAGAGGTGATAGTGGCTGTTAGATTGACTGTTATCTGGGTTTGATTCCCAAGTTTCTAAGAGACTGGTAGATTTTCGACATTATTTGTAAGATTTGATCCAAAGAAAGTTTGTTCGTTTGACTTCAGAGGTCTGTCCATGTGATAAATTCAGGAAATAAATCTACTAGCGGTAGGCATCGCAAATATTAACATATGTTGTAACATATTGTAATGTCATGTCTGAACTTTTTGTTTGCAAAATGTTTGTCAAACCTTGATTCGAAATACTCTCTCTGTAATGCTTTATATTGTGCAGCATGTAGCAGCTTTAAGATATATCGATAGTTCAAAGAAAGTGTCGGTCTTCTTCTGAAGATGTTCACATCCAAGAAAGTGTTAGTCTTCTGATAGAGCTTTCAAACAAAAACTTGCACTTCTTCTGAAGATGTTCACACCGACCAGATTATACACTGGTCTTTTAGTACACCATGAGTGGGATTAGGTGTCTTTTTCAATATTGAGTGTTACTTGGCAAACTGTCACCAAAATGCATTCTCTTTCTTCTCAGCTTCGCAAAGCTGTCGTGGACCACGTGTCAGATTCGTTCTTGGAGACCAATGTTCCAATTCTGATTTTGATCGAAGCCGCAAAGAGTGGAAACGAGAGAGAAGTGGAGGAGTATGCTAAATTATTCCAAGAACATGCCAATAAACTTGTTGAGGTGAGCCAAATATTCTTGATTTTAATTCCTCCCCCCCCCCCTTCCCCATCCTGTGCCTTTTCAGCACACATGTGCCGTCAATTGTATCAATTACTTTAGCGGAAATATAACTTATATGTATTGCTATATATAGGTTAATAGCTTGCACAGATCGAAGGTGCAGGTGGAAGCGTATGTTCTATGTAAATGTAGTCAATGTAAATGTGGTACAAAGTAAACTTGTACATTATTATTAGCAGACTGCTAACCCTGGGTTGTAAACCTTATCTAAGATTTAGGCAAAGCATATTTAATAGAAATGTATCAGTTTCGTTTTGTTGGTATAAAAAAAACAGGTTGCCAAACCTTGACTTCTAAGACAAATGTAGCATTTAGGGGAGCGTATGTGATAAATATGTAGCAGTGTTTATATTTGGGTTGGTATGCTTAACAGATTACTAACCTTGAGGTCTAAACCAAATCTAGCATTTAGGTGAAGCATTTGTGATTATTATTTATGAATATTTGCATTTGGTTTGGTGACGTTCACAGGTCGCTAACCTGGCATGTTCCATGTCTAGTGATGAAGAAGGAGTTAAGATGGTGAGGATGGCGGCAGCTCAAATAGACACTCTTTGCCCTCAGGTAAGACCACTATTACCCAGTGTTAATGTTATCGTTTGTTTTCTTGAAATGTTATTAATGTTTGTGTCATTATAGTACATCTGCTTCTTCTAATATTTTCAAGATCTATTTTCAAGATGCACTAAGGTCTAAGCTTGTAGGAATACCACTGAAAAATCAGAAATATAGTTTGATTATAAAACTATTGCAGAAATAATGAAGAAAATATGTATCCTTCTGCAGAACTCTATTCCGACCAATCAGGTTTAATGCAACCCTTAATAAAGGAGAGACATTTAATAAAAAAGGGAAAAAGCCTCAACTATCAACCTTCACCACAGGTGATAAATGCAGCCAGAACGCTGGCCGCCCGGCCCCGTAGTAAGGCTGCGCTCGACAACATGGATGTCTTCAAGGACCAATGGGAGGCCACCGTCAAGCTGCTCACCGAAGCAGTCGATGACATTACAACCATCGATGATTTTCTGGCAGTGTCAGGTAAGCTGAAAACTCAATTGGAAAGGTTTTGCAATTTTTTTGTGAAACTTGTTTTATTAGCATATACTACCATAATTGTGTAGAATTGTAGTATATGGTTAATTCAAGTGTGTAAATATGTTGTGGAGAGGTTTTGCAATATTTGTGAAACTTGTTTTATGATGCTTCATGCTACCTGATTTTATCAGAATTTGAATATACAAATAACTCAATTATGTAAATATATTTATTGCTCCCAACTGGGTGACAACCGATCTATCTTTGTTCGCTGCTGTTATCGTCCAAAACTTTACAATGTAAACATTCCAATCCTCTCCACGCTCGTCTGTTCAGGCTGACGCTCGTCGACATCGTGACGTCCTAAAGAAAATACTATAGAAATCAGATTACTACCGTAAAGTCATCCATAGAATCCTACTCTCTCCGCTTTGAAATGTTTCCTTCTTTTTCGTTTTCCTTATACAGAGGGTCACATATTGGAAGATGTAAACCAGTGTGTAATGGCTCTGCAGACTCAGAATCCAGAATCCTTGGACCGTACGGCAGCTAACATCCAGGGACGCTCCGCCCGCATCTGTGCCGTGGTCGATGCCGAAATGTTAAACTACGAGCCTGGACTATACACCGACAAAGTCAGCGATGCCGTACTGATCTTAAAAGAACAAGGTTTCATTTTTCTTCAATTTTTTTATGTATACATTTATTTTCGTAAGAGCCGGAATGATATACACCGACAATGGCACCTACCACCCAAGGCCCTCTCCCCACTCCCGTCCTGATTGGACAAAGTATCCTTGACAGCAAAAAATATTCATCAAAATTTTCATAAATTTACTCATAGGACTTTGTGATAGGACTTTAGTAAGGATATTCTTTGGCAGACAAGGTGACACTTTTGTTTAGGTAAGAGGAAAGTAAAATTAGGTCAAACCCTCATGTCAATGTTGTGTTTCTGATTCTAGAGCAGGTCGTTTGAAAGTAAACTATTTTCACCAGATATCCCCCCTTCCTAACTTTATGAAGTGGATCATAGTAACTGATCTGTGATGTCGTCATGGCAAAGTTCCTTTCAAGAGCCTTTTAATCTGTTTCCTAGTACAATGTTGTTGTTGTTGTTGTTTATTTGTCCATGTAATACATGTGCAATGAGTACCAAGTTTTTCAATGTTGTCTACATGGAGAATTCCTCGGATATATGTTAATTGATTGAAAGAATATTCTTTTCCAAAGTGGATTATTGATTTACACAAAAGGAAGAAATGAAGATAAACAAGAAACATTTCAGCTCTAATACTGCAATGATATATCACTAACTCTATTTATCGACCAAATTCAGTCATAAAAATTTCACCAAAATTGAGAGAATTTCTATCGCCAATTTGCCAGATACAGAATGCTAAAAGGTTCTGTGTTTGATCTGAACGTTTAGAAAATTCCCCACTAATTTTTGATAGACAATGAATTCAAGCCATCAGAATATCTCTATAGGAGATTTAGTGCATAGGTATCTTACATCACAGAAAGGTTGTTCATATTCTATTAAAACAGTTTACAAATTTAACCTCACCATTCCAAGAATCATTACTCATAGTTTTTATTGTTATGCTTGATTTAAACCTTTCGATTGGTATTCTGTAATATGCCCCATTTGTTCATAATGGTTGCAATTTAAACGTTTTAATGATTTTCAGAGTGGTATTTGGATGGTTGGTAACACATCCTTGTGCACTTGTAATGTCTACATTAAAATAGGAACCCAACCAAACTTTTGTTGTGAGAACAATGACATGAATAGCTGCTTTGTATACTATATCCTGTTTGTTAACAATGCTTCATTATTTGCCCAAAATTCTTCAGACAATTGGTCATAGGTAAAATTAGTTTGTGTTTTGATGAAAGGTCTAAAATTGTTAATATATAGGAACCCTGATATCTTTTCTGGTGTTTGTAGTTAATTCATTGAAAGATGACAAATATCTGAAAAAGAAGTATTTCAGAAAAAGTGAGAGAGAAAGAGAAAAAAAAACAATTACTATCAATTCTATTAAAGAGATTTGTGATGTTTAAAATTGTTAATATAAAGGAACCCTGATATCTTTTCTCGTGTATGTAGTTAATTCATTGAAAGATGACAAATATCTGAAAAAGTAGCATTTCAAACAAAAAACCAATTACTATCAATTCTATTTGAGAGATTTATGATGTTTACCCTCTTGTACAGTTATCCCAAACTTTTCTGGGATGGTGGATGTCGCCATCCAAGCTCTCACAATGGAACCACCTCGAGACCCAGATGACAACGAGTTCATCGATGCATCGAGGATGGTCTATGATGGGGTTAGGGAGATTAGGAGGACAGTGCTTATGAATAGGGTGAGAATCTAAAACTCTTGTCTCTAATTTAGAATGGTTTGAGGAGCTAATGCAAACGGGAGTTGTACATGTGTGTGGGGGAAGTATTGCAGAAGTAATGAAATGGATGGAAGATACTGGTGTGGGAGGCCATCGTTACGGTGTTGCTTCTTGTGGGCAGGTTTCATTATGACTGTACATGCTGATGATCTCTCACTGGGAAAGCGTTGTGGACCAGATGAAAATAATATCTCAGCAGTGTGCTGTCCATTTGATACATTAGAAAAGTCACCTAAAGTACTGTCAAGAAAGCTTAGCTGCTACAACTGAATAGGTACATCATTATTAAGGGCTGTAGGGAAACTCAACTTTATTTAGTTCAGTGTTTACTGAATGCTTCAAGTGGCAAGAATGATTACCCAAGTCTGTTTTAAAGTGTACTCATCTGAACGCCAGCCCTGTTACAATCTCACTCTGCTTCCAGTTACCTGCAGGAAAGTGTGTTAGATTCCTTTTTGTAACGTTTGTGCTGTATTAGTTACACCTTATTATAAATTCAATGCTATATTCAGTATCCATTAGTAATATATCAGAAAATGTACTCGACTTTTAGTACCAGTATAACACGATGAGTACAAGTACTAGTAGAACTCTCCTTGGTATGAGTACCATTTATGAGTACAAGACTGTAATCTCAAGTATGAGTACATGTTCTTGTACTAGTATCTATTAACCCAGAGTTTACGAGTACAAGTTACAGACAAATATTTTACAGGCTCACTACAAGCCTGGCATATTTCAGCAATGTAAATCTAGTCTCCTCATTATGAAATACATTTTTGCTTTCTTCAAACTTCATTCTTGTCGATCAATTGCTATTTGCATGGATTTTCGACATGATCTTCTTAAATATTTTATATTTATACCCTTTTCTTTCTGTTTGTTTGTAGCCATTGGATGAGATAGAATCAGATAGTGAAGAATACGAACAACAGCCTTACGATAACAGGAGTAAATGTAAGCTGGATTTTTTATTTCCTTTGTGTTACTATTGTAATCTTCAATGTTGCACCTTGTATGGTTTATTTTATTTCCAATATTGTTAATTACGTAAATTTAAGATTTTACCAGGAGTTCATTTGGTGAATAAAGGATGGCTTTAGGTAGAATTTCAGTCTTGAGTTGTCAAAATCCAAGATTAAAAATAAAAAAATAACAATTGCTAGGACAATTTCAGTAGGTATTTTTTTTATCTGGAATACTCCTTTCAGGCTAAATGAATAATGTGGTCAGCTTCTTAGTGCAGGCCTTAATGTTAATCCATTGTTGTATAAATTCTAATAACTGAACCCAAACATGTTTTCTCAACTTCCTATAAACAACAGAGCACCCTTGGGAGGGGGGGGGGGGTGGAGGGGGACATTTCACACTATTTTCATTGAAAATTTTGTAATGCACCGTAAACATTACATTACTGTCATTTTTTTCCATATGCATTCTTGTTTGTTAGGATAATCATATGCTATCCATGTGGTTTAACATTTGGACTCATGAATTCCATCTTTCCGTTGAGGCCAACAACGTTTTTCAAAAACATTTTGTTTAAACTTAAATTTTTATGGAAGCTGTTATATTTGAGACAGAATTGTGATTTAGAATTCCTCTTCTTCATTGACGTTATATTTAATACTGAAAAATTTACGATAGTCAACTGAAGTTGTGACAAAGTTGAATCCCGAGTGATCCATGATGGTGTGAGAACAGAAATTATTAACAAAAATTGAACATTTTTTACCTAATCTGTTTAAAATGTTTATAAATGTGGTCAACTCTGGTACAAAAGTATAAAAATAAACTTAAGTTTCTGTTATGAAAGTCTTTCTTGAGTTGATGACAAAGATGGTATTTTATCTGATTTTCTGTTTATTAAAATTTGTTTCTCCGTTTAGCGAGTTACCATACCGAGGCGGAGGAGAACCTACCGGAAGGAGTTACCTCCAGGGTAAGTAGCATATTAAACTTAAAGCAGCTGCTTGCATTTCCCACGTAACGGTTTCTGGTAAGTTAGATATGCTGTAACACACAGTGAGGTAAGAAACTGATCTCTTGTGGACCTGTGTGTGTGTGTGTGCACTTGTTTTCTGACCAAGGACTTGAACAAAGGAATTGCAGGTCCTCGGATGTGATTTCACCACGTCTTCGAAAGAATTCTATTGTTATGGGGAATTGTTAAGGTTAGGAATGTGGATTTGAACAATTGAAAATACAATGGGGTCCTCGGTCTGAATGTAATACAAACATGTATGTGTGTGTGTGTGTGCATGAGTTTGACACCCTTAGTGTTTAAACACTTAAACTAAAAAAAAAAGTAAATGATGGATTAACTTTGTGGTATGTGGATTCATGTTACTGAGTGGAGGATGAGGGCGAGCTGCCTTGTAGTACCACATTCGTCTATTATGATATCATTCTTCACCATGATTAATTAATTAAATTAAATTGTTCATTATTTCTCTCCTTCATCAGGCCATGATGAGGAAACTACCAGATGAAGAGAGAGAGAAGATTCAGGAACAGGTGGAGCTGTTTAGAATCGAGAAAGCTAAACTGGACCAAGAGGTTGCTAAGTGGGATGACAGCGGTAACGACATCATCATCCTGGCCAGACAAATGTGTATGATCATGATGGAAATGACAGATTTCACTAGGTATGAAAAACAAACAAAAGATGGCCTTGCCTCTTGTTTCCTCCTTCCCCCACCCCACACCCCTTCTTTTTGTTCCCCTATGGATATGCCACCAAAGCTCTTTTCTGGGAGGTTTCTCTGAGGAGAATGAGTATCTCGGATTTTTTCTGATATTTGGAGGATAGCCAAAAGAGTTACACAAGATGCACGCACTGCAACCTTTCATTTCTTGCATCTATCTTCTCCCAACTGTACTGTACCAAAAGATTGGATCAGAAAAGTTCCTTTTTTTTTAAAAGCATATCTGAATTATTTTTCAAAAGGAGCGAGGACCCACACCTCTATGAAACAGTTACATACTTCATACTAAGTAAATTATGAGAACTGTAGAAACCTTTCGAATTTGTCAAAAACATAAGAAATACCCCCCTCCCCTCACCCCCCTCAATTTAAATAAAATCTCCCCTTTGTATTAATATGTACTGAACATGAACACATTGCCAACGCATTCCCTTTACAATCATCTTATCTAATATTTAATTTGTCAAATTTTAATACAATGTACAACCTTATGAAAACTTACAAAAATATCTTAAACAAACAAAAAATCAGTTAAGCCATTTTGGGGCATGGTGGAATATTTTGTATTATTCTCAGGGAGCATTCCACTAGAAGTTTGCATGAAAAAAATATATAATGGTTGAAAACTGGAATTGGTTGTAATGATTTGTCAGTAAAGTTGTTGCTATTTATGAGTCGTTTACTTGTTTACTACACGGTCTTCTTGTGCATCTTTTGCAGAGGTAAAGGACCACTAAAGACAACCATGGATGTGATCAATGCTGCCAAGAAGATCGCAGACGCTGGCTCCAAGCTTGATAAACTTGCCAGGGATATCGCAGATAAGGTGAGCTATATTAACGTCATCATGATGATGTTGGAGACAGAATCATCTCTGAGTTTGGTAACATCTTTAGTCTCTGCAGGATGATAAAGGGCAACATGTAATAGCACGATGAATACCGACACCAAAGAATCAATTGAATTCTGAAAACGGAATTCTAATGCTTGAATTTACAGAATTCGTTAACAGAATTTAATTACTCGGAAGCACAGATTTCTGAAAGGTAGAATTCTAATATCAAGAATCATATTATACTGAAAAACAGAATTTTAATACCTAGAACCATCGAATTCTGAAACAGAATTTTCATACTCAGAACCATAGAATTCTATTCCTTACACCATTTACTAGTTTCTGGAATTCTAATATCAAGACTCATATTATTCTGAAACAGAATTTTAATGCTCGGAATCGTTGTTGTCTGAAACATAGAATTCTAATACCCTAGCCACTTCAGCTTTTGATGTAAGTCGTCAGAATGATTTATCGATATGCCTACATACTAACAGCAGTGTACTTTAATCACAGTTGCTATATATATGTGTGCTATATATATCTACATAGCCTCTTTGGAGCACTTTAATGTTACTGCAAATGTAGGATGAAATTCTATTGCAAGAATTGAATATTGCAAAAATTCTATTGCAAGAATTGAATTGAAATGAATTTTGTATCTATAAGGTATTTCAAAACAATAGTCCCAAGTTGATTTCTGCTCCTTCTTTACTCTTTACGCATCGAGATGTATTTAATGCTTTTTGCGCTTTATAAGAACTGTATATTATTATGATAATTTCATTAAAGTAATTTAAATAAAATATTTCTAAGCAGGTATGAGGTATGTTTAATCCAGTCAGTTCCTGTGATGGATGTGTTTTTTGTTTCTATTTGCAGTGTCCTCATTCATCTTCAAAAGAGGATCTAATCGCTTACCTTCAGAGGATTGCTCTCTACTGCCACCAGTTGAACATCACCAGCAAAGTCAAAGCAGAGATACAGAGCATCAGCGGAGAGGTCGTGGTGTCTGGGGTAGGGATTTTGTCTATATAAAAACTTGATTAATGGGGGGAGGGGTGGGTGGGGGGGGGGAGGAGTACTGCAATTTACATTTTGGTATTCAGTAATAATCTTATATATTAGCTCAATATTTCTCAAGACTTAGAAAGCCAATATTTTTGTAGTAGAAAACCCCATCAAAGCAATGGTCTTGGATGAACACCAAGTTGTATCATACATTCTATCCTCGGTCAGACTTCGGAGAAGACGCAAACATGTTGCTCTAGCCTGAAGAGGCCATGCCATTTTGCAATATGCACGTTGTTTGCTTATGATATCGAAATTAATAACTGGAAAATATCATGTTTTTTTTTCTTCTTCCCTTCTTCAGCTGGAGAGTGCAACGTCTCTTATTCAAGCTGCCAAGAATCTTATGATAGCAGTGGTGCTGACCGTGAAGGCCTCGTACGTGGCATCTACCAAGTACAAGCGCAAGTCAGGCATAGACGTAAGTAAAAAATCTGTCTGTGAGTGACGTCAGAGCCAGAAATAATGCTCATCTCTGGGTAGAGGTCTGCCACATAATGCCCAAAGTTACTGCCACGCCACTCCACGCAATCAAAGAAGTCACCTACTGGGTATAATAATAATAACTAAGATTTATAATACGCTAATTATAAACATGATAGTTGTCAAAAGTGCCGTATAATTTAGGGATCCAATTTTGTGTGGCAGTTTTGATGGCTATGAATTTTGTCTCTCGTAAAATATTAATGTTGCTGGGTATAAAACTGTTATACATTCTGCTACTTGTACAGCAATTTGCATGGCATTTTCCTATAAGTCATTCCCGCTCGATCTGTCCCCTACACTTACATACAGAAACCATGTAATGGATCGTTTGAGTCGATGATTTGACACCAATTAAAGGAAGAACCCATTTGACCACAAATTGTATCCACTCTCCGTACAACCCTGAAATGTGGGCCGAGAAGCGTTTGTGGCCATTATTCCTCATCTCTGGAATTATTAGGCAATCGCTACAATGTTCACAAGAGTATTATAATACATAGTATATTTTGACATGTGTATGTTAAGTAAGATAATCTAGAATGTTATAAATCTTTATCTCTAACTGTTAAAGGTATTTAAAGTACACTGATTCGCTCCCTCTGTACTCCTCTCTCTCTGTATGAGTCGTACGTTTGCAGTGTTTTTGGACCAGACCGTTTTCCGTTTCACTACGGAATTCTTTCTCTGTTATTTTTCCAGCTTCAATCCGTACAGTGGAAGATGAAAGCACCAGAGAAGAAGCCGCTGGTACCAATGGAACCTTCAGCCGAGATTGAAGCACGGATCAGAAAGTCGGCCAAGAAGAAGGACATCAACCCAGTGCAAGCTCTCAGTGAATTTAGAGAGAAGGGGATTTTTTAAATTTCCCTTGATTTTTAGTCATCGTTAGGGTCATGATTACTGAAGGCTCTCGGAGGGTTTAGTGTCTCTGACAAGAAAGCCGACTTGCCAAAATTTAGGATCTCCGAAGCAATTTTCAAATATTTGAGGTTTCAAGGGGTTGTATATTTGAATAGTTTAATCAGTTACCACGCTTCATTTGCTTTTTCACTCTTAGTAAATCCACCGTGAAGTTATCAGCCGGTTTGTGAAATGAGGCAATTGAAATATGTGATGTCAAAGGTCATTTGAGAATTAACTTTGACACAAGTGGCAATAATAGTTCAAACAAAAGCCCCTTTTTGCATGTTTGACTGGCGAGCAAAACATACTGAGTAAATCCACTGCACCATTGTAGCAGTGCTTCCCTTTAATAAACCCTCTTTGATATACATCTTGGCAATAAGCCATATTTGGATTGGAAAACTTTTTGCAATGTATCTGCATGCTGGCTTTTTAAAGCATGTAGAAGAGTCTTTTGTAGTTCAAGAAGTAAGACATCAGTACGTTTCAGTATTTCGAGCCGTTAGAACTTTGTTCTTTGGAAATGCTTAGCAATGAATCAAACACTTTACATTCAAGCAATTAATGCGGATAATTTCATATTTGATATTCCAGCCAAAAGACTTTTTAATTTTTTCCTATTTTAATTTGTTTTTTTCCGTCTTAAACTTACGTTAATATGTTATTTGGTGACTGCAGTTAGTGGTACAAACTTTAGATGCTTAAAAATGGTGATGAAATTTCCTTTGTTTTATTATAACTATTCTTTTTGGAAAACATTTATTGAGATGAAAAATTATGAGTAATAGAAATTGTATTCACGGAAGCGGAGAGTATTCCAACCTTGTTTGTATTCAAATTGTTAATGATGTATAGATAAGTGCCTTGAATTAATGATTTAACTAGGAAATTCAATTTTTTTTTTTTTGTTGTCAGTAAGTCGTGGTTTTGTAAGTAATATGTTTATATCTTTGAAATTTTCACACATGAGCCCATTTTCTCTGGTATTCTGCCAATAGTGTTTCACATGGTAACTTTTTATCAATTTTATCAATTTTTTTCAATCAAGATTTTCTGACACTATGGCTGTATTCTCCAGCAGTACTTGTTTATTGGTATTCTATATTTTATTTTATTTGCTTAGCTTCCATTATACAGGGCAGCTGTACCTTGTATGCGTCTGCATTCGTAATCTTAGATTTATCTAGGTTGGGCATGCTAAGGTCACTAACCTTGGATGCCTTTGTGTAATTGTTACCAACAATATCATTAACATTCATTTGAAGAACAAGTACTAAGAAAATTCCCATGAATAGTACACAAAGTAATAGCAAATTTAGGTAGAAGGATATGTCCATAAGGGGAGAATTCTCTTCTTTAAAAGGTAACACCTCAGAGAATTAAAAACAAAACAAAAAAACATATGAGACAATGTACTGGGTATTGTCTATAAGAATCTAGTAAAATGTAGACTTCTTTGAAATAACTTTGTCCTTGGTGTTCGTTACTGTACCTCTAACTAACGAGCATGTTTTGCTGGCATGTTTGCCTCATGTACAAAACACAGAGAAGTAATCACCAAACATAGTTTGAGTACACACAAAATAAGATGGCCATTATATAGATCTATTCCTTTTTCTCTGGAATAATAGAAAGGAATGCTGGATACAATTGCTTCTAAAAAATACTGAATATTTTTTATTTGGGAGCTACTGATTTTAAGAATTAAAATTGGCATCTTTTTACTTTGAAATGGAGTGTTTGTAGAACTATCTTTAAGATGCGTTACGATGGCTGCTTTCTAAGCGTGGCTTATCTCTCTATCGAAGATTTTTTCTTTTGTGGTTAGCATAAAATATTCCTGGTGAGAAGTGAGTTTAGATCCAAAAGGGAATATCACAGGCAGTCACTCTATGTCAAAATGTTTGGTTCATATTCCTGATGGAGTGTAGTGACTATTCTTGTTGTAGTTAATTCAGAGTTAGGTAAGCTGAGTGTGTTAGGCTACTGAAAGGCAGTGGCTTTCTGCTAGGTTGAGCCTAGGTTGTGTATAGTGACTATTCTTGTTGTAGTTAGGTCAGAGTTAGGTTAAGCTGATTGTGTTAGGCTACTGAAAGGCAGTGGCTTTCTGCTAGGTTGTGACTTTGAAGTACAAGATGATGTAACAATTGCTTTCTTGGCGCAGTAATGTTGAAGAGTATATTGATGGTAATGTTGAGGTGTTGAAATGGACTTACATTATTGCTTAAATCTGAAACAAGCTTTTATATTAGTTTCTTACATGTTTTTCAATAGAATATGAAGTGATAACAGTACCAAATTCATGCAGTACTTGCAGTACTAGTTTTTGAAGATATTTCAGGTTCCACAAAATAGCATCCTCCAGCAAGGTCTCGCTGCTCTAACTGTCAGAGATATCCTTTCATCTTTTCATTCACATCCTCCTTTAAGTTAGCACACTGATTTGGATAAAGTTAAGTATGCAGTTTGGTTGTTTTTATTAAATAAATTGCCAGTGAGCATTCAAAAATGCTACTCCCATTACTTTTGCCTTTAAAATTTAGCAAGTTTTCTGGCAGCCTTTATTTGCCGATAAAATTTGGAATGTTTTCTGACTACTTTTTCTTACATGTGAAGCAGAGCTTTACATGTATAGATCATTATGAACTTTCTTGTCTAGAGCAACGATGTCATTTTACATTTAGGTACTTGCATTTGAACTTTTAGTGATTAATGTGTTTTGTAACTAAAAAAAACTGACCAAGAGATTAATGGGATGGAAAGGACTGAAATGTTCTGGGTCCATAGCAATACACTGTCACCTCAGTAGAGAAATGAGGAAGATGTTTTAGTTCAGTACTCCCTCTCTCAGAACTAATACAAAAACTTCAAAATTCAGTCATATCAAAGGTGAACTGTATTCTCTGAAAACAAGCTTGATTTGAAGTCAAGTCGCTTTATGTAGTAATGGCTATGAACTTCATTAGACCTTTGGGCCGTTATATCTCCCATTCTGTGCTAGTGATATCTGTGGAACAAATTATGGCTTGGGCCATGACTCCTTGTGACACCAATCTAGACTAGTTATGTCTGTAGACTACAGCAGTCATTCAGCCTTTGTGTCAATAATGTTTTACAAGTGATGTCCTTGGACTCTCATGCCCGTTGTGGTCCTTTCTTGCACTAGTGATATCCTTGTTTCAGTACTCCATGGAACAATGGACTCTACTTTTACTCTAATTAACCTTATAAAGTCTAAGCTTGTCTGCTACTTTGTGCGTGGACTTCTTTGGAAATCATTGCTTTATATTGCACATTCCTGAAAGTGAATAAAGTAGAAGAAAACTAGCATATCATTGTTTGCCTTCTCTATGGACTTTTTTTGTGTGTGTAAATACATTGGTTTGTGGTCTCATGAAATGTATGTGTAAAATTACGAGAGTGATGATGGGGTAAGAGGAAATTGTACTCGGCTCACTGACCTAGTAGATTCAATTACAATGAAATAATGGTGATTGACAAACATGATATCCTAACACAAAGTAAAATCTTGTAAACAGACTTCAGAAACAACTGAAGTAAAATAGTTGGTCTTTACCTCAGCAAGTCTGGATGTCAGTTTTTGGATGGGACCTAACTCCGATAAACCCTCTGTAGGTACTCATCACATTTTCGGTGGCTTAATAGGGACAGGAAAAGAAAAAAGTGTCCCCAAATCTCAAAGTTTTGACTGAAAAGTCAAAATATGAGATTTTATCTCAAAATTGTGCCTTTTTTTTTGACCTTTTAAGTCAACATTTGAGATGAAAAGTCAAAATTCACCAACATTGTCTTGCATGCCTCTAATGAGTTGCCCAATTACCCATGTACCGCTGTTGTTGTAATGCGGTACGCGATTTATGTATTATATAGTGACCTTTTCGGTATGGTCTGCTTTAAATGGCTGCTAGCTTCCAACAGGCACCTATAAACTGAAAGACTTAGTTTGTAAACAGCTTCAAACACTGTGAATGTACGTATACGTAGGATGATAATCAGTCATTTCCCAAATTAGGGTAGACTACGAAACAACACCAATCTTATCTCCCGTACTGGAACTTCCGAATATCCTACGTTTTGCTTGAATGTGATTCACTTTGTAAAAACGATTGAATTAGCTTTCTCAATTAATATTCCTGAGTAAAAATGGGTTTGTTTGGTAAAGAACAGAAAAAGGACCCGAGAGATCAGGTAGGTTATTACATTACAGACTCAGTTAATATGAGTTAGGCCTAGCCTAGGCCTAACTTAAAATAGGCCTATTTGTTTGTAAATTGTAGTAGGATCGAGACATAAGTGAGTCACTCTCATACTTAGGCCTACGACCTTGAAAAGGCTAGGCTAGTTAGGCGTAGCGTTAGGGCTAACGTAGACCCGGGAATTTAGGTAACAGTAACCTGCTTTTCAACTTGAATCTTGCCATATTAAACTTAAAGGAATCATGATTTAGACCAAACTTTGGACGTTAGGTAACTAGTTGTACAAGAAGTATAGTCAGTATTGCGAAGTTCGGAACACTGCAAAGTTCGGACACCAGTAAGAAATACCCGATTTCACCATGACAACCTACAGCAAGAGCCAATTTCACGAAAAACTACGAAGCTACAGTTATTTCCTCTCCAAAATGACCTGTGTGCAAGTACAAGCAAGTACTTACATATTTGTCAATAAAAGGAAGTTATAACTTATAGTTTTGGGGTGTTTTAAGGCCTAGGTGTCCGAACTTTGAAGTTTCCATGCTACTAGTAAGGCCAAGTACTAGTACTTAGTAGTGGTACAAACATGCATTAACTATTTAATTGCGATAACACTACTGAGATAAGATTGAAACAGTTCATTTGCCACTTTATATGGCCAAGTAGGCCTAGGCTAGTACCAAATTAGGCCTAATGTTAGGCTACATATTTTCCAAGCTTAAATATTAGTTTTATATTGTTTCCTGGAAATCCATAATCTATTTGATTTAGTATTTTTAAAGGAAACTTTGGTTGTTGGAGGTGTTCGTCATTCATTCCGTTGTGTATCCAGACCAGTTGGCTGATACAGCAGATTGTTGCAGAACGTTGCATGCTTTTAGCTATGGTAGAGTATTTGGCCAAACTGTCTGATGACCAGATGTAAAAAATGACAAACAAGTCTACAACAACAACAACAATTATGAAAATTCTTTCCTGGATCACATCTCTCAAGGAGTGCATAATGTATGATGGTGTACAGAAATCTTGCGATAGTAAGGGCACTCTTTGAATGGATCCCGGGATGATGATCTTGCTCAGAGGTTCAGTTCCATTCTTTTGCTATGTGGTTTCAACGATGGTTTGACCAGAGTCTATGTGATATAGAAAGAATTATACTTGTATAAAGGCCTTAAGTCAAACTACGTGAAGCAAGAACAAATTTCCCTAACTTCGTGTATGCATTACAGTTTATGCTAAATGGATGCAATAATCCATGAAAGTGTCTCAAAATACGTAATTGATGCTCCCATGACTCATTGTGGCAATTTTGGCCATTTTTGTAAGGCTTTGTAGTAGTGGCAGAGCTAGGGGTATTGGTCAGGAGGGGCGAGAATGGTCTGTAGGGGCGCTTTCGACACTATCTAAGCGGAGCGCCACCACAGGTTGGCGCGTAGCGTACAGAGATTCTTTGAGTAAAGATAATCCCTAGATCGCCAGAAATGACCCTTTCCGGGCCTGGCTAATTTGCAGATAAACGAAGAATAAATAGGTGTCATCGCCAAATTACACCAACAAAATGTGACAAATGTCAATGGATAGATGAGAGCGCAATAAAAAAGTCAATAATCACAAATAAGTAAAAAGTGGTAAAGAGCTGAAATGGGCGCCAGCAGTCCATTTGAGTCCGTCAGGGGGGCATCCGCCCCCCCTGACTATGGATGCTCCACCACTGCTTTGTAGATCAAAATTACGATTGACAAAGTGGTTACAATTTGACTAACGTATATGGCAACTACAGTGTGTATCTGTGCAGCTTAAGATGTATGACACATTAAACGCAGTTACAGGACATAGCAAAATTACTAGACACCACCAAATATGTCCAGATGTGGAGTGGAAAACATCACAATGAAAAGTTTCTATTCTGCAGTTATATTTTCAAAACAATCTTCAGTTCACATTAATGCATTGCTGTTGTACTTCTTTAGGTCAGGGAATGGACAACTGCTTTGAATAAACAGGGTAGAGGACTAGACAGGCAAATAAGATGTAAGTATTTAAAGTATATAATACTGCATCAGTGTTTCTTCCAAGTAACCCACATATGTTCACCTACTGTCAAATGTGTGTACATTTCTGTTGTTGCTATTTAACTTTTTACAATTACTGTGCTGAACAGTTTGTGTAATTGGGGTGTGCATAATAAAAAAGATGTAAGAATAAATAATACTGCATCAGTGTTTCTTCCAAGTAACCCACATTATGTTCACCTACTGTCAAATGTGTGTACATTTCTGTTGTTGCTATTTAATGTTTTACAATTACTGTACTGAACAGTTTATGTAATTAGGGTGTGCACAATATCTCAGGAATACCATGGAGGGAAAGAACATGGAAAATGTACTTTTTTTGGAAGCGTTGAGAAATTTTAGCATATTTTGAGTGTAGTTACAGATGACATTTGAAGTGAAAACAATACCATGTTATTGACATGTAAAGCACCAAGGCAAAGTTTCAATGGTGGTCCAGTTGTCTGAGACGACCAAATTTTCGTTTGTTCAAGTCCATATATCTTCACACCCATGTTGGTGTTCAGCAAAGTGGACAGTATTTGTCTCTGTATAGCTTTTTTATGTATCTTGATTTTGTTTTATTGAAACACCTTGTCATAGAGCAAACAGTTAATGTGTGTCTGCGTGTACAATTCATTGTATACCTTGTATTTCTGGATAGCTATTGAAAGAGAAGAAGCCAAAGTGAAGAGGTCTCTGAAAGATGCTGCTAAACAGGGACACAAAGAAGTCTGTACAACCCTCGCAAAAGAAATTGTGAGATCAAGAAAAGCCAAGAACAGGATATATACCTCAAAAGCACAGATTAACTCTGTTAGCATGCAGATGAAAAACCAGCAAGGTACAGTGCACATGAGTATATCAACTCTTTTCTTTGGAGACCTGCAGTTGTTACTAAATAAATCAATATTGTTTCACTTTGCACCAGAGACTAGTTTCTTTCACTCAATTAACTGCACTCAAGTGATTAGTGATAGTTTTTGTAAAAATGATATGACATAGTTATTTTTCAAGGAAGAAGGTGCATTTCATTGATTTCAAGAAACTAGCAGTATGTTTATGCCTGTTTCATTTACCAGAAGATAACATGTACTGTAAACATTTGGGGGGGGGGAGGTTACCTGCTTGTATATTCCATGCCACACCTGTATTGTTAGCTTCCAAATTCTTTTCAAGTTTGGGATGGGGAAAGAATAATTACAAAATCAAGACATTTACCTATAATTTCCAGAGTCTCATGAAGGTTTCCTTGTTATTTATAGATCTGCCAAGTTCAGTTGGTTTTCATAATCTGGACAGATATCCTGCTAACAGCTATTTGCATTGATGTTGCTAAACCTCAGATTTTATATTGGTATCAAAATTATCAATACAACCAAATGCACTAGCATTACTTGGCATGTTTCATTTCAAATAAAGCAAACATTTTGCAATCTTTTTTTTTTTTTTTTGTGCGTGCATGTTATAGATATTTTAGATAGATATTTGATATGAAGTACCTTAGCAACAAAATTAATTGAAATCAAAGTATTGAGGGTTATCAGTATTTACTCGAGCAAGTAAAAGTAAATTTTGGTGAGAACATGCTATAAGGCTGTCTTAGTTCAATCAGTGAAAATCTTGTTCGATTAATTATCGAGCATTCGGGTTAAAAAAACTTTGTTACCAATTTACCAAATTCAAAGCTACTTTATGCAATTTTCCCTGTTATTGATATGTTTTGTCACTTAGTTAACTTCTCTGTATTTATATTGTGAAGAAACAAATAAATGAAATGAAATGAAATGGTCCACCATTTTTTCATGATCAGCATCATCACTTGTAAAAGATTTCATAGTTGTCGTCGTGTTGAGAGCCAAGTTGATCCTTTTTTGTTAGAATAATACAGTTTTTTGCTTCATGTGGTGTCTCTCTCCAACAGCCATGCTGAGAGTAAATGGAGCAATTCAGAAGAGCACAGACGTTATGAAGGCTATGCAATCTCTTTGTAAAATACCACAGATACAAGAGACTATGAGAGAACTATCCAAAGAGATGATGAAGGTAAAGAAACATTGTTACCTATTCATGAAGCCACTGCCCACTGGTGTATGTGAGAATGGGGGGAGACAGGAACAGTGTAGGGGCGAGACCCTATGATGAGCAACCTGCAGTCAATCTTCCTCTCCTGTGCTTCCTTCAGCCTTTCTCTTTTTTTTTATTGTATGTAAATGCTCTCTTCCTGCTATCAAGTCTGTCTAACAGGAACATTGTTAACTATTCATGTAGCCACTGCCCAGTGGTGTACGTGTGAATGGGGGGGGGGGGGGGGGGGGGACAGGAATGGTGTAGGGATGAGACAGTATGTTGAGCAACCTACAGTCAATCTTCCTCTCCTGTGCTTACTTCATCCCTCGTCTTTTCTTAATGTATATAAATGCTCTCTTCCTGCTATCAAGTCTGTCTAACTTGCAGTCCTCCTCCCCCCCCCCCCACCCCTCACCTCTCCTTCCCCTCCTCTATACATATCATGCTTCTAATCACTGCTACTGACAGTACAAACAGTATCTGATTCTAATGCTAATACCACTTTAAACTGTCCTTCCCCATATCATGCTTCAAAGCACTCGTATTGACATTACAAACAGTTTCTAACCATTCTCTGATTCTAATGCTAGTACCACTGTATACTGTCCTCCCATATTATGCTGCAAAGCACTCATATTGACAGTACAAACAGTTTCAAATCTTTATCTGATTCTAATGCTAATACCACTCTATACTGTCCTCCCATATCATGCTTCAAAGCACTCGTATTGACAGTACAAACAGTTTCTAACCATTATCTGATTCTAATGCTAGTACCACTGTATACTGTCCTCCCATACTATGCTGCAAAGCACTCATATTGACAGTATGAGCAGTTTCTAACAATTCTCTGATTTTAATGCTAGTACCACTCTATACTGTCCTTCCATATCATGCTTCAAAGCTCTCATATTGACAGTACAAACAGTTTCAAATCTTTTTCTGATTCTAATGCTAATACCACTCTATACTGTCCTCCCATATCATGCTTCAAAGCACTCATATTGGCAGTACAAACAGTTTCTAATCCTTCCCTGATTCTAATGCTAATACCACTCTATACTGTCCTTCCATATCATGCTTCAAAGCACTCATATTGACAGTACAAACAGTTTCTAACCCTTCTCTGATTCTAATGCTAATACCACTCTATACTGTCCTTCCATTTCATGCTTCAAAGCACTCATATTGACAGTACAAACAGTTTCTAACCTTCTCTGATTCTAATGCTAATACCACTGTATACTTTCCTCCCATATCATGCTTCAAAGCACTCATATTGACAGTACAAACAGTTTCAAACCTTTATTTGATTCTAATGCTAAATACCACTCTATACTGTCCTCCCATATCATGCTTCAAAGCACCCGTACTCGATGGTATGAACAGTTTTGAGTACTATCTAGATAGAAACATAAAATTCATGAAACGGGAAATGAAAATTCAGTAACGAAAAATATTGTAATAAACATATAAACCTACCTGAACTGTGGATGTAAGGGAAAAAATCAGTCTCATCACCTTGTTATATGCTATAATCAGTTTATTGCTTATCTATTTGCTCATGAATATTTATTTATGTATTTATTTTCTGTCACGATAGGCTGGCATTATCGAAGAGATGGTTGAAGACACCTTTGAGAGTCTAGATGATCAAGATGAATTAGAGGATGCAGCTCAGGAAGAGGTAGATAAGGTTCTCTCTGAGCTCACCGCAGGTAAAGTAGTAAAACCAATCTCTGCTTGTACTAAAACAACAACACTAAACAACATTACCAACAACAATGCTGTTAAATCTCACTGGTAGAAAACTGAACCTGCATATTAATGATCCTGGAATGTAGAGAGGGTGGGGGAGATGAAGGGAGGGGGATGGGGGAGCTGTTCCAACAAGGGCAGATGATTTATTTTTAGGCTGGCTTGTGTTGCAAAATAAATGGGAAAAAGATGTTCTGCTTTGAAACATTGACCATATCCAGTACCACCTTTGTCAAGACAACCTTAAAAAGTAGTCTTGTTGGTTCTTAATCAATATTCTGTAACCATCGGGTATCTTTGTAACAACCAGCGCTGATATCCCCTTTGTAGTTGCCTGGAGGACGACACCCTTTTTTCCTTCAATAAGATCATACAGCCAGAATTTCCTTAACACCAAGATCTTGTAGAACAAACAACTTTGCTATGGGTGAAAACAAATGAAAACTTTCACTTCAACTGCTCCACTTGTTTCAAGACCACCCAAACCACTGGCTGAAAAACTGAGCCCAAAACACGATGCAATTTATGCCCCAGTCTGATTCTGATCATTAGAGGGAAGCATGCCACTTTGAAATGTATTTATTTATTTTTTCTTTAAAGGAGCATTGGCTAATGTCCCATCGGCAGTTACGGATGAATTACCAGAGGCGATGGGCGCCACGGCGATGTCAGACGAATCAGATGAAGAGGAGTCCGAAGATATGCAAAGGAGATTGGAGGCTCTCAGAAGCTGATCTTGTCAGACCACACACAGAAAAATATTGACAGAGTTAAATCACCCCCCAAGGTATCTGATACTTCTTGACAGAGGAAGAGACAGTGGAGCTCCTCTATCAAGGATTGATGTTGCTATGGTTACTCTGATAGTTAGATGATAAGGTGGTATGTTATTAGTAGGGTGATACCACAGGGTTAGTCTGATATCTATGATAATGACAGCAACTTATGGTAATGTAAAATACATGTGTAAACCACAGAGTGTGTTACAGCAGTAATGATAAGATAAGGTAAATTATCTTGACAATGCTGTAAACGAACAATGGTTACCAGTTTGCTGCACCATGGTCAGGTATGCACCAACCAACATGTGAGATACCAATGCTGTGAATTGGTTTAGAACATTACCAGAGCATGCCTTACCCCCATTTGTCATTTTTTTACTTCAATAATTTTATTCAAACTACATAGAATTTTTCCTAATTTAGTAACAAAATTAACCCCATAACTATTTTGTGGTACTTTTTAACAGAATGTTGGGTATTGGACATTTTCAGATATTTTTTCCCGCCTCCTTTCATGCTACCAATTTGACATTTTTTGGGTACAAAATCTGCAAAATAGAAGATGATCCAAGGTTTTCGCTGTTGTAAATGACCGTAGCAGCTTTGATAGAATAGTGGGCATTTTAATCAGCTAATTACTTTAATATTGTTTGAATTATCTTTCTTTAATAGTCTCGTTATTCAGTTGTATCTCTGTTGAGTCATTTTGTGTGGGTTAATGTGTGTGCATAAGCAAAGGAACACATTAAGGGTAATGCCACTGTTTTCTCATCTACACACATTGTGTTACTCATTTCTAAACAGATTCAACAATTTTTTTATTGTGAAAATTCAAACTGGGAGCAGAACATGAAATATGCACATGGCAACGCTGGTATGAAATGGAAGTTAGCTACCCGGACATTTTGGATTTTGATGGGCATGCACAAGCCCAAAAAATGCTGTTTCCCAAACCTGCCTTCATACATTTAAATGACAAAGAGGTTTTCCCTTTATTTTTCAATATTGATAGTACATTTAGTTGAAAATTGAATTCTGTTTTAGACAATATACAAAACGCTTTTTAAAAAACAATCCCAAATTAGAACTCAAGAATAACAACACTAAGGTAAGAGAGAATATAGAAATGAATTAATATTAAATGTATATACCTCTCTTGCAGTCCATTCTTCAACTTCTAAAGCAAAAAAAAGTAGTAATCAGATTTTCGGTTTCTTGTTCGGGTTTATCTATCTTTGACCAAAAATTTGAATGCTATTGTAATTGATAGGAGAAGTTTATTGTTTCTTTGGAATAACAGTGCTATTATTCCATAAACAAAAAGGAAGTTTGAAAGACTAGATTTGAATAAGGTTAAGATTTCATAGAAAGCTAAAAAATGAATTGCAAATTTTACAATGCAAAAGAAGCAGTAATAAAAAGAATGGTGTATTTCCAAAGATTTCTATCAAGCTGATACCTGTGCAATAAGTCATGACAACAATACTGTAGAATGGAAGTGGCTTTTCTGTCGTTATAACTAAGGATTGTTTAAGAATTTATAAAAATGTACTCCGCTTAAAATTAGAAAATATTCCTTGACAGTTTGTATTTAAAGTATGAGTGAACAATTTGCCTCATCTTTGAAATAATTATCAACTAATAATGGAAAAGCTATTTTTCTGTCTTTCTTTTTTTTTGGTGGACAGTGCTCTTACATTTGTAGGTAAAAAGGGTAGTTTGTAGCAAAAATGTGACTAATCTTAGTCTGCCAAAATCCTGTCGGTAAGGATGGAGTATCGGTATGCTTTAAAGAAACAAACTAGATAAAAGAAAAAGATGAAACAGTGGGAATCATTTGACAAACATAGCCGATTATCTAATATTTCAAACTTTAATGGGTGCCAAGTTATCCAAAAGAAGGTAACAGGTGGAGAGAGAGAGAGAGAGGTGGAGAGAGAGGTACGGAGAGAAAAGAATCAACAAAAAAACGTTTCATGCTTCATCTTTTACTACAAATATATTTTTTTTTTTTAAAGTTTAATATTAGAATTGTATCTTTTAATATAAATGCATCTCTGTACGTAATGCTTGTCTAGATGGTGGGAACACTGTTAGCTGTACAAACAGAGGTTCCCATTTCCTTCCAACTCTTAACATGTGCCTTTAAGGTGGTTGTAAAGTGGGGAAAAAGGGGGGTACCTGCTTATGATAAAAGTTGTGTAACGCCCTCAGTAGACACTTTCGTCGCAAAACGGCAGCAGACATGATATGATATATAACATATGATATATATATATTTCCATGCCTTGTTAAACGCAGGCTGTGAGAATGGATTCCCAATGCACAGTGACCTATATTGCATCTATTTGTGTATGATCTTATCTCATCAATACCATTGGCTATCTTCCAGTTTTCTTCTTTTCTTTCTTTCTTCTTTTGTGAGAAAGTCTTTTGTCCAACAAAAATATTGTAGAACATGTGGTAATGACTGGACTGAAATTCATTTTAAGTTTGAAAGTAAACGAAAACGGCTGGGTAAACCTTCCATTATTCCAGGAGGGGAATCACAGTGGGTGGTCTGTGACGTCACGATGGTAGATATTCTTCATTATACAACACCTAATTATATTCCGGCCATTTGATTGGTCAATTGCTCGTCGATTGCATGCAAAATCCGCTCTATTGCACTCTATGAAATAGAACCATGGGTTATACTTTTTTGATAGCACATTTTTTCAATGGTAAGAGAGCAGAGAAACCTGTCTGTTCAAAACAATCTGTTGCATGAGTGCATTTTACATCCAATTATATCCAAATATGAAGGTGTTGTATAAAACAAATAATGAATGGTTTCCATTCGTGCAATAGTGCAAAAATTTCATTCGTTGAAAGATGTAATTTGTTCCATTCAACTCGGCTGCGCCTCGTTGAATGGAACATTCCATCTTTCAACTCATGAAATATTTGCACTATTGCACTCATAACCATTCATTATTTGTATAATAGCTTTACTTTTCTATAATATTGTAATACGTTTGAAATGTTTGCTCGGCTGTCGACGTTATCTGTATATTATATTTCATCAAAGCAAACTTTTCTTTGGCAATTATTTACCTCTGTGAATAAATTATTGAAAAGCTTTATAAAGAAACTCTAAAATCATTTTCAGCTCAATTGCTATATAATGACATCATTTGCTAGGCTGTTGCCAGATGCCTTGACAAAATATCACAACAAAATTTTGAATTATTGTTTCCCATACAAAATGCTATGGATGATGTTGATGGACAATACTCCCGCAATTTTGTTAAGCAGTCAGTTTCACTGAGTAATTCAAGAGTAACGATGGGAATAATGTTATTGTTGTGGGGGTTTTAGCTGATTTGCTTTGTCTAAAACTGTATTCTTCACTTTATTTTGATTTAATTCTAATTTTGGTTCGGAATATTAGGT
>KN884757.1:26235-43247 GCA_000934455.1 Apostichopus parvimensis
CATTCGACACTTGCAAGCATTCATGGGCCTCCTCTCAACATGAGCTTCTCTTACAATATTAGAAACTTGATCTTATTGTGGAAAATATTCTTCTTACAAAGAAATGTTGAAGTCGTCGTGCGTCAAGGCAAGCTAGACGTTTAAGCATATATATATTCATGTTGCATCTAATTATTTCGCATCCATAGAGCAATGTATCTCTATTTCAGCAGACAGTCTATGAATGATATTTTCAGGGTTCAGTTTTGTGTGATAGTGACAAATTAGAAAAGTAACCGTATTTGTCTTTTGCTTGGATCTCAAAAGAAATATAGCTAATTTTAGATCTACTTTTTCCTTTTATTTATCACAATATTTATAGGTCTGTTTTTAAATTAATGTAGACCGTAGTAAGCAAAGCTTAATAGCTGTAAATTCCATACCACATTTCATGTGTGATAGATTGATGGCAGTTTTTTCTCAGAGTTTCTTTAATTTTTGAAACACTATGGCCCCAAATATGCTAGAGTTTCCATACATGGTCGTCATAAATGGTTTCCAAATGTATACCAGAATTAGATAACACGATTATAATCATTTGGCAAGACAAAGCTTTTATTAGGAAAGTCCTGGCATACTTTTAGCAGATTAAGCATACCAAATTTTGGGAACAATACATGATTTATAGATCTTGTAAATTACTTTTCATGTATTGGTATAATTTTGTGACCAAAGAACAATATCTCGATCTGCTTTTTGTAGCTTATCCATAAAATATTGTTTGAAGGGAATTATGGAGGAATGGGGAGGAGGAGGATGATGGGTGGGAGAGGGTGGGGGTGGGAGAGGGTGGGGGGAGTCAGATAGAGGGTCTTTTTTAAAGTTATATTTGCTACATTCTGATGATACCACAGTTTAATGATAAGGTGTCTGGCAATGTAACTTTCACTTTAGTCCAACAGAATCACATTTTAAATAAGGTATGCTTTGCAAATTAGAAAAATGTAATAATTTATAGATTACATCAAAAGTGTGTGTGTGACACAAAATTTGTGTGTATAGCTTGCTGATTAGCATGGTTTCATCCATGTAGGCCTCTTCTTTAGATTGAGGTAAATATCTAATGATGTGTGGATATGATGGGCTTGATCAAAGAGACACAGAGTTACAATCCAAGGGTGGTATGAGGCAGTTTTAAGAGGAGGCCCATCCAAAGGGCATTTATCATGCAAGTGGCAATATGGGGAAACATTGATATCATTACTGTGAGGTCTAAGTTGGAGAAAGAAGAAAGAAAAAAAAACTGATTTGGATGAAGAACTGAAAAAACTATCATTTTATTGATAGAGCTCAGAAAAGAGGCTAAGGGGGTGGGTGGAGAGGGGGTGTGTGGGGGGGGGAGGGGGAGGTTTGCTGAGTAAAGTACTTTGAGCATGAGCACAATGGATTTGCTCGACACTGAAAGAGGTGACTTCATATATAGCAGCCTATAGGATGCTTGAGGGACGAGACTAGTCCTGGGTAAGGAAGTTGAGGGGGAGGAGGTAACTTCATATATAGTAGTTCATAGGATGCATGGGGGAAGAGGCAAGCCCTTGGTAGGAAATTGAGGGAAAGAGGCATAAGGGAGGAGGGGAGGAAGCAAAATGTACACAAGATTGGAAATGGAATGAAAATGATTTGTAGAAAAAGTAGCAGGGCATCTTGGAACTGTTAGGTCCTACATACAGTGGTGGCACAAGCCAAGGTAATCTGGGGGGGGGGCAAAAATAAAACACTGTTATTGGGGGGGTCTAAGGAAATGTGTTTCTCTCTCCTTTGGGAATTTTGTGGTACAGTGACTTGGATGCCAAATTGTGCTATCATATGACAATTTTTCACATTAATGCAATGCATTGGAAGCTGTTTCTCATACAAATGATTAGCGGAGTTCTATATATTTTGGATAAGTAGCAGATCTGATTGGGAGCAACCTGGGAGGGGGGTGGAGGGTGGCAATTGCCCCCTCATGCCCCCCCATAGCACTGTCACTTCCGACATGTTATGATGGTATATGCCTAATACAAGTCCATGTATTCATAAATATTATGATTTATGTTTTATAAATGGTTTTGTAGTTCATGAAACCTCCTGTTAACTTTTTAGTTGAAACTTTCATTGATTAAATTAAGAACGATACTTGAGATCTGTTCACATTTTGGTGATGTCACACGGTTAATTATGAGATTGATTTAATAAACAATATAAAACAGAACATAAGTCATAACTTGTCCATATCTAGTATACTGCTTGCCCACAGATCGATACCAATTTGCTATTAAATTAAAAAGATGCATTTATCTTCTCAGCAGGAAACGTAATAATTTTGAGCTCCTATACTTACAGTTTATATTCTTTTGTGATAGTTCTGTTTTCTATTTAAGGGATTAACCCCCATAATTTTATTTTTCTGGAAAAAGAGAACTCTTTGAAGCAGTATCAGTGGTACACTGTACTACTTTTCAGTTGTTTTCAATCATCCCTGTGACATTCATGGTGAAACTAAATATATTAGATGCAGGTAGATAGAGGTACACACACGTAGCAGACTTTATTAACTCTTTCAGGTTTAAAACGAATATATTATACTTGATCACCCTGTGGAAGGTAGGTCGTGGCTGGTACTGTACAGCATTACACTGGTTGTAGTACATATCATATAGTATCATTATATATATACACGGATATTATGCTACCATGCTAATACCACTGTCGCCATATTTTACAGCCTAGTTATTTTATTCCTCTGAAATCGTATTCCGTCGTTCGTGAATCGGTCGGATACATATCTCGAGCAGGGAATTTTTACTTGTGGCCATATCAAGTTTGGTTGACTTTTTAAGCGATTCTGCTGTTCTTCAAAAGAAGACTTTTTTTCCTTTTTCTTTTGAAGCCATGATGCCTTTGTCATCGTCAAATTCATCGTCGTTATTCACATGAGAACTTTTTCTGGTGTAACATTACAACTCGTTTGCACACTCTCGGTGACATTAACACCCTCGAAAACTTGGGAAGAGAAGGTGAATCATAATGTTGCGATCGTGGAAAAATGAACCTTTCTATGAAAATATATAGTATCCATCAAGGTTGACAGCCATGTAGACGTTTTAACTTGTATAAGAAAAAAAAGAGCGACGTTTTCAGCAGGAATAAAACCCGGATTCAAGTTACGAGATTGCTTTCTCTGGAGTTGAAGGATACTCGGAATTTTTTATCAAGATTCAACCTGGAAAAAAAAAAAAAAATTGAAGCTTTTTCCATTAATCATATCTGTTTCAAAAAAAAATTTACTTTTTGAGCTTTTAAAGTGTGCTCTCTCTTATTCATGTTTACATCATAAATATTAGTGGTAGTGATACAAAATAGCATGAATGTATTAAATAAAGCAAGATTACTGAAAGGCCTAGGGGAACATGATTTAAATAACAGGCCTTTTAAGATGACAAGGACGGATCAGATTTAAGGTTAGAGAAAATTCAAAACTGTGAATTATCTCGGAGGAGGAGAAGTTGATGCGTTGCATTAATTTAACCGAGGGCTTCAAGCGAAATTGACTATCGAGAAAACTAAGTACTACAAGATGAATTCTTTGAAATCTTTGACATTAGACAAATTTTCGAAAGTTTTTTTCTCCAAACGATTGATTACCAGTAACTGCTAGGAATACCCATCTGCAAAGAAACGTTTCAGATTGTTACAGATACGTCACTTATTATTTCTTGATAAAACGTGACTAATAACCGACCAAGAAATGAAACATTTTTGACACTCTGAATATTTAAGTAGTTTACGTTTTATGAAGGTAAACTTTTTGAGGAAATAATTCCATGCATAGCCAATTGAGTTAGGGTAGGTAGGTGTCTTTCACCCTGAACAGTTATTTTTGCTGTTTTTTCTTTGGGCTCATAACAGGGATTGTCTGAGCAGCCTTGATAAGTCGATTAACTCAGCAGTTTCTCGGTAAATAATTTTCTCCCTCAGTCGCAAACTTAATTGGTGTAAAATTCACGAAGCATTGGTGTCGAGGACTGTCTGTGACAACTAATCCCTTAATGAATGACGAGATAAGCTATCTATATCAATCGAGAAGAAGATAACTGGATGCCGAGTGGCAATTAAAATTGAAGGGTTCTAATCTCATTGTAAAAGGAATCTTCAAGAATCCCTCTTTCGTCATCGGTAGTAATCGTTCCGAGACTGAGTCATACACAAACACAGTGAATCCTTTACCTTTAATTTGTTTGAATCTCAAGAAATGAAAAGCAGAGCAGGAGACACAAAATGGCTTCCATGCACGGATCTATGACATTAAAGAGAAGTGTAAAGAAAGAATCACAATGGCACCGTGTATGTGCCCTACTGGATGAATGGAATGCTCCATTACCTGAGAAGGTATGAGTATATTAATGGTATTATGTTTTCCAAGAATATTCTACTTTAAGAGACCTTGTGACCGGTGTCATAAAAGTTTGTGCCATGTGGAGCTAAGGAAGGAAGCTGTGGAAGAAGGTGGGGTGGGGATAGCTGGTTGCAAGATAATTTTGTATTTTTGCTTCCCTTTTGGCCAGTTTCATAAAAGATGGTCTATTTGGGTATTCCATTCATCTGTGTGTGACTATTGTTACTACAGTAGCATGTATAAGCCATGCATTTTGGCCTATAAGAAAAGGAACATACTGGAGAAGGGAAATTAGGGGGGAAGGGGGTGGGTGGAGATTAAGGTTCATTGTAATAGGAGATTAATTTTTTTATCCCCACTGTCATATCAGCTGGTGGAATTAACATGACCACAATCAGCATATGCTCACAATGTTTTAAAAATATTTCTCCCAGTGCCAGCAAAGATTCTATTTGTATAGAGTTTTTAATCAGGTTATTTAGCATTGTCCGAGACATTGAACCAAGAACTGAAGAGATTATCTACTGTTTGTGAATCACTTCCTGGAATGTATTTGGTTTGATCAATTTAGTAAACTCACAAATACTGTTATATATATTAACCCACAGAGTGAATGGTTATTATTACCTAAAATTTGGAATGCTATTTTATAAAAACCTTTCAATCATAAGCTGATAGATATCAGCTTTACAGCTGCAAAATTGGCATTATGGAACTTGAACTATATCAGAGAATGCTTACTTCGCTCCTAGCTTACCTGTCTCCTCTCAACCTCACAATTTCAGCACTCTTACTGTATCATGCATGCCTAGAGTGAACCTGCTTAACACTTAGCGCCATCTGTGAACGGACCTCGCCGGTCAATGACCTCCCTTCTACATCTACCGCCCAAAATGCTTAGATTTTAGTTTTGATTTTATATTGTATTGTGGTAGACAAGGGCATAACTTGGCCCATAGAATGAGGGCAGAGCAATATGGATAGGAGAGGGACTAGGGTGCTGGATAAGAACCAATAGGAAGATATTTTCCTATCTTCCCAAGAAGCCAGTACTGCCAATGTTAGTTTCATAACCAGCAATATTCTTTGCTTGAAATCAGTGCCGTTTAGAGGGCACACAGAGTTTATGTCAACACATTGGCCAATTATATATTAGCAAAATTATAAACTTGAGCGGAAAATTATATTTTTATCATTATACTCATAATATAGATGGATCAAAGGTTACTCTTTCATAAACATATGTTTGGTATTAAAAAATGGCAATAATAAATGCATTGTTGATTATTCCTTCTCATAGCAAGTCCCACTATTAAACATAATAGCTGGGCTTAGAAATAAGTTTGACTAATACTAATGTAGCCATGAGTCAGATCCCCTTCTACTTATGTCTAAGTTTTGATTTGCTTGCATTGGTCATATCCACTAATCCTGGTGGTGCAGCTAGGCTCCTCGGTTTTATTAATGCAGTAAACAGGTATATGACCGTGGTAAAGTGAGACTTTTCTTTGCCATGACATATCTGTGGGAAAATGGATTTCACCTGAGGTACTAGCACCAAGCATTCAAACTTGTTTTAGGATTGGCTACCAGGGTTCAACCTTTTAGATGACCCTGGATACTTTCCGACCTTCACCTTGATTGCAAAGATGAAATGATAAAAAAAATCTGTGATAAAAGTTGTTTCATTGATGATGTATTGCCTGTAGCTGTCAACTGTCATCTATTTGTATTTGTCCACTCTATTTGGTTGCCATGGTAACATGTGGCTATACAAGAAACTCTCTTGCTGTTTCATTGGTCAATATTACGTCACATGATTTAAACATCTGCTCAATACTCTAGGAATGTCAGCAGGTAGAAAGATGACCAGAGGAGAGAATAGCCTTTGACTGCTGTGAATAAAAGTTATTATGGTCACAGATGTTGAGATTGCCTGCCAAGATGAAGAACAATGGCATCTCTAAAGGCAGCAAAAACAATGAGACACTAATTACAGTACATGTGCCTACCACCACTGCAAGCTGTACCAGTAACAGAGACACACAAATATCACTGAATTATGTGACATGAAAAGAAATTTGCTTAACGTTTATAGACGCTTCACAAATGAAGTGATATGATTATACTCATAAGGAATGTCAGGTTGTTTCTCCTTCAAACTTTTGTGTGTCTGCACGATTTGTGTAATGAAGTTCAAATCCTCACATGAACAGATAGCGACAGAATCAGAAGACTTAAAACAATAAATTTAAAATCAAAGTTACATCTTAAATCCATTGCAATGTTTTGAGGATTTCATAGCAAAATCTCCAACACTAGGCAACAATTTAGTATTTCCAATATCAACTAATTTAAAAAACAATACATAATACTGAACACTTCATTACCTGTAACTATAGCATGTAGTAAAGTTGGATAGAGAATTTAAGAATGACTTGTATCACCTTTTTAGTATCATTAAGTCTTGCAAGATATATGGTAATTTCAGCACCATTTGTGACGCAAGTGACTTGACGAAATCTCTCTGTTACATCATCAGCATTCCACCTGGCATGTAGCACAATTAATTGAAGCAGTTTACTGGTTCAAAGAAATTACCATCTCACAAAGTGCAATAACATGTCGTGAATATTCATCAAGTCAACATCTCAAGAGCTTTCTGTCTGTTTATTTTCAGGTCTTGTCTTGCCTTCGGACTGCAAAGCAGAGAGCGGGTGAGTAGATTAGCATTAAGAGGTTTTGTGATTGAGATGGGATGAATTGTTGGTAAAGATTTTATATATAGACTGCTCTGTTTTGCTCTATATTATTTAGATTGGTCTGACCTTAAAATATCGTTTGGACTTTACCGTATAGGTGAGTGTGAAGGGTTACAATGTATTAGTGATTGCGGTGTAATCTAATTGGGATGATTTCCGAATTTTGAAGTAGAAAATGTGGCCCTTCAGCCACGCCCAAAATCAACTGCAGGGGCCCTCTTTTGAGTGTTACAGTTTTGTGAAACTTGACGAGTTGCACTCTTTGACCTCAGATCATTAATGGTCCGTACCATGAGTCGATTACTAGTGGTATATATATAATATCATGGTAACTATTGAAGAAGAGATCTTATGAGCCATGTATCATAATTAGTCTTTACGTTTTTGTTTGAAGAGTTTTATTTAAGTCAAGCTAACTGTTTTAAGCACCTTAACTTGTGATTTCTAAAGTATTCTCTTCGTTCGGTGGAACCATGAACTAGTTAATCACCCAGCGCGGCGTCAGTATTCGCCCAAATTCACCCAGCGTGTTCGCATGCGAGTCGTTTCAGAGTTTGTTAAAGAGTACAGATCAAGCACGTTAGGACCGATATGTGACAGAACCCTCAAATGAGATACAGGAGAATCCAAATCTTTGAAGAAAAACAATGTGTCAATGTTAATTCTTTTTGTGCAGCGATGATATCAGACCAACTTTGCATCAAGTTCCAGCATACGCAGGTTTCAAAAATCACCTTTCAATCTCCCATCAAAGATTGCACATTTTACCAGAACACTTAGAATGTTTTCCTCTGTCATCAGTCAAAGATAGATTTACCTCTGAGCTATGGTAGCTGGTATGTTTTCCCTTATGATATTTAATAACCACATCATGAAGTCATCACAGTCACATTCACAGTTCAACTCGATTACAGAGATCATCATCCTCATTGCTCATGAATATTCATAGTTTATGATAGTCTCCTTCAACCTATTCTCATGTTAAAGGCTTAAATAATTGTGAGGATATATCATATCCTATAGAAAAATGCATATCCATAAGCAAAAGAACACATTAGTTACGCATATGTCCTACACAAACAGGAACATTTCCTATGGGCATTTCCTGGCCAGGCTGTAGATAATTGGGTGCACAGTTCTATTTCTGCTCATGAATATTTATGAGCTGAAGTCATCGATCTTGTCAGTAACACAAGCCGTGATGTATACTGCAACGAGACTTGTGAAAGTCTAGTACACCTTGGGGAAATCATCGTTCACAGAATTGGAAATGACCATCAAAATATTGAAAGATTAGTAACACTTTCTCTCACTCCTTGTGACAATTAAATTAAGATGTACATCTGTGTGTTGAGATCTGTTGACTGTTAAGATACTGATCAGAAAGTGTGGCATGCTTAACTGAAAAATATAACAGGATACTGGGATAACTTTAAGAGTGGTTTGATCTGTCTGTCTCACTAAAAAAGTTTAAAAAAAGGTAAAATTATCCTTATGAACAGTCTTAAGTATCCAAGTGTAGTCTCTGGTATTTGCCATCCTTCCAATATTTATAACCAGAAATTGCAGATGGTCAAATCAAATTAAAGGTTTTTAGTGAAAATATATATTTAATAAATAAATAAATAAATAATTTATAGCAAGGAGAATACTTGCTCTGAGGAGCCGAGCAGTGTTTTAAAGAAAGTGTGATTTTGTCTGTACAAATGTTGTTTTGGTCTCTCCATTAAATTTGGACCTCAAACTGATTGTAGGTTCTAGATTTCCTTCCCAATTTTTGTAATGATTTTACAGCAATAAAAAATACATGCACACAAAAAAGGGACTTTCCCAAACTTAAATCAATTTATAAATGAACAATACCCATAAATTGGTTCCCAAGCTTTAAAGGGAAGCTTCCGTCTGATGGCAGTGAAATATGTTAACACCGGCCAGCTCAATGGGGCTGCAAACATTACTTATCATGAGCTCTGTTCAACACCACATTGATAGACATATCTAACTGCTTCCTTCCCAAATATAATGAAGATTGGAGTTCACTGTCTCACGGATAATGTAGATACTTGATCTCGGGTTAATGAGATAATCCTCAACATTAACCCAAATACCGTGCTGACCTGCCTTCCTTCTCTTTGCTTGTCTGCAAGATCAATTATCTTGCCTAAAGTCCTTTTATTAAACTGACCTAGAGTATACTAGACCAAAACATGACTCATTTGGTTGAATTTGATAGATGTTATAAAGACCCTCTTCCTAAAAGACTGCTCCTGTCACTTGGACCCTCAGGGTACCCTCTCGTCGAAAGGAAGAGAAAAATTGTCGGGTAGCGAAGGAAGGTTGTTTAAAACCCGCTTCTGTGATAGCCGCCATTTTACTTGTCCATCAAGTGAATGAACCATTTGAGAATCAAGATTTCATCAATATATCTTTAGAAGATCCTTGATAGTGAATAGATATAATTTTAATCATTTCTTCCTCAACTTGTGGTTAATCATCAAGCTCATGTTTCCAACAAAATTTTAAATCATCGCCCGATCTCTGCATAAGGGCCAAAGAAGTACATTGTTACTGCAGTACCAAAAGACAATTTAAGTAGAGTTATGAAGAGTGATAGAGTTATGTTTAACATGGAATGCAGATAAGGCTTTGATGTTTATTTCTTTAAGAAAAGCAAGAATATTGCAGAGTAGTTTGTTTGTGTTTTATTTACAAAGGTGATAGCAGATTAATCTCACAATGTCTGAGGATAACATGCATACATGACTACTCTAAGCTTCTTGCATTTAACCGTGAAATTTTGGTTGCTATATTTCCTGCGTGGATCGTGTCATATTTGTTTCCCCTCCCTCTGATTAGTGCAGGGGTTTGTAAACTACAACCTTTGAATTTACCAGGCACACTAAATTGAAGTGAGATTTGCTTCAATTTCATAATTGCCGGATGTATCGGGTTGATTACTTTTTATCTTCTTGGGGACTTCTTATTCTGTTTCAATTTTTATATTAAACCATCCCAGCGGGATTACAATCACTTCCAATTGCAACCAGAATGATTTCCCTTTGAAATTATAAGAAACAAAACATGACATAGTTTGTCAGCTGTCAGCAAGTCTAGAATGTCATACAGGAAACATGTTTTATAGTGTAATTCATGTGATACTGATTAAGATAACTCTAATTAGCTTTAATTAGGATCTAATTAAATACACCCATGATTGCCCCAATAATCAATCATTTCCTTCCAAATTCAAAGTATCTTCATTCATGCAATCTTCAAAGGTCTTCAGAATTACCATGAAGTATGCTAGAAATGTAAAAAAACATGAAGTATTCAAGAATGTTAAAAAAAAAGGAAAAAAAAGAGTAATTCAATCTAAAACTGGAACAGGCATATTACTTCTTCAGTCTCTTAAAGTATTTATTAGTGACATTTGATTGTCTTTGTATTTTACAAATTTGGTGGTTTCAAAGAATGATTTGAAATATCATAATATGAAGGAAAAAAACATTTTTTGGGAAAGTATTTCAGCAATTTGAACATCCTAATATGTGGTTGGGGCTGACAATATAAATGATCTTTAATATGTGGCTCTGTTGTACAATCAGGCAAGCAGAAAGTTGCCTCTCCTAACATGACCGATATTTAATACTCTGGAGATCTGACATATCATCGCCTCTTCTGTGTAGTTCAATACATTTTCCTTAGGGACGGGTGCTTCCCTTAATAGAGTTGTGTCTGAGAGGGTTTCATGATATCCTATTTATCCTTCTCTGCTATTCGACCTGTTCCTCCATGCAAGAATCTTTCAGAGATAGAAAAAAGTTCAAACTTTAAGAAGTCATAAATTCAACTAAAGAATGTGTACCTCGTTTTCTGACAAGTATGTGGTAGAGTGGGCCACACCCTTGTCTGGGATATAAAGTCACAAAATATTTGTTCGTTCATTCATTCGATTCAAAGAACTTTACTCCAGTCACTTTTTGAAGTAATCAACATAATAATACACAGCACATGATCGTTTTTAAGGGGAAGAGACCCAGGAGAGCCCACAAGAACCTTGGGAGTAGCTTATAGTCATAATAACATCTTGGGAAAACTCCCTCAGGTATGTCCTAAGCTTCTGACGATGTTGCAAGAAATGTAACAGAAGCTTCTAGCAATAGCAAAGAGGACCAGTGATACAAAGCTACAAACATCATTATTGTGAATGCTAGACATTCTCACCAGATGATCTTGTCTTCTAAAGCTGCCGCACACTGCCGACTGACCGCACCCCAACTCACCTTGTCCGCCCTGACCTAGTTTTCAATAGTCGTGAAGACCCCATATGCCTAAGAACTGACCCCCTCCCTCCACCACTCCCCCTCCCCCACTCCACCTCCCCCGCACACAGAACGACTGATCAGCACACAACAACTGCTCTCTGTAAATTCTGGTGCTCGTCTAGGTCACATGTAAACTTGCTTCCCTGTGATTGGTTAAATTTGGTTAAGACTTCCAAGCTGCCAACTGAAGCCACTACACACACTGCTCTACTATCCACGATTCTCTTCCTAATGACGGTCTAGCCGAGCCTGGTCGTGATCAGTCGGGGCAGCGTGTGGCGGCGGGCTTAGTAAACAATAAAAGTTCAATGCCTCCTCCTTAAAGTATTGTTATCACTGGCTGATATTGCACCGAACTGCCATATGGCTGTAGTCTGCTAAAGACTCCAGACACATTTTATGATTTCTACATAATTTACGAGCAACAAGTGGAATTGTTTACATTCGATCAATTTCAGCTCATAGACCTTCGATTTATTCCAGCACATCTGCCTTTTAATGCCATCTACATGTGACAATACTTATCGGAACAAAATATACAAAAGTCGGTGTCTTTCTGATGTATTTGTTTCGTGCAAACTTTTGACATATCTCATGACTCTTTGTAGGTCATGTGACACATTATCCATGGCAACCACCTGTTCTTCCACCAATCATGAATGGGGATAACATAACATTACTAGTCTTGTTTCTCCTTTTTTATGACTCTAAATGTTAATGTGTTGATAGAGTTTCCCAGTGAGTTGAAATGGACATATTTCAACAGATCTTTGCAGATCACTAGGTTGAAGAAGAATCTCAAGTATGAGAAATATTGATAAAGAATTCCTGGAAGATTCTTACCATAACATGATGCCACCACAAAAACTTTTCAACTTTGCACGCCAAGTGACGCTAAAAGTAAAGGCAAGAAAGGTAGACTCGTAAAATGCTGCGGTAACGATAGCAAACAAAACAGGTCATTAGTGTTAAGTGAAAATAAACAGTTAGATAACTTGGATTACTCAATTTCTGAAGTATCGATGGTTGTAATCCCATGATTTTGTCACCTGTATCACTTTTTATCAACAAATATGATTTTCTAGAGTATGTGGGTGTAGAAGCCGAGGAATATTTCTTGCCAAGAGTATTTATATGTTCTCTCTGGACTACTACACAAGTTTCTGTGTAAAGGTGAACATATTGCACTGTAGGAGGTGGGAAAGGAGTGGGGGGGGGGGATGAAATTAGGGGGAAGAGATAGGAAATGTGTAGTTTTTGGGCGAGGATCTGTATTCAGTCATGTGAAGGAACTTTTATTGATGATAAATAACAAAATCATGAGTGAAGAAAGGCATTCAAATTTTAAGCATCAGTGGTAGGTTCAGTGAATATCATTTCTGGATTTGTTTAAAGTATTAAATGTAGGTCCTGCCAATGTGACAAAAAAATATGGGAAATCTCAATTTATTTTTAGTATAGTTTAGTTCAACTATTCTCGTAATGACAGTACAAACAGTTCATCGTCTTTATTTGATATATACATGATATTCATACTGCTCATACTGTCAGTACAAGTGCTTTGAAATTGGACATGAACGTACAGTTTAGTAATTGTCCAATCAGTGTGCACTGTGTATATCTTGTATGAATATTCATTTGCAAGTGGAACTTAATTTACAATATATTTATATTTACAATATATTGTAAATATATTGTAAATATAGGCGAAAAAATATGATTTTAACTATTCATGTTACATCAAGGAAACTCTTGTTTGATGGCGCTTTTACGTAGCAGCATTCTTTGGTTTGCAATAAATATTGATTTCACTTGATATTGAGCATGTAGGTCACCATAAATATTCATATGTCACTGGTGATATTTGCATTAAATGCTGATGTCAAACCTATCCGGCGAAGTCTCACCTTTACCGAATAACTTAATCACCGCAAATTGTTCCGCTAACTGTCGGGATTTTAAGCCTAGAGAAGATTACAGGAGAATTCCCCCCAACCTGAATTCAGCCAGTTGCCATGGTAACACCGATACTGGCTCTGCTGATAATGTGCTTTATCATGTTCTGTGTTTAGATGTACAGATTAAGTCAAGTAGGGTGGAAAGGGACATATCTCGTTCAACAAGAAGAATATCACTTCATCAATAAATGTTACATTCATGTGATAGCTGCATTAATGTGTTGGGACCTGTCACCATGGAGACAGCAAAACAAAGACTATGAAACACTGTGTCCTGGTTTAATCCAACTGTCAACATGTTGATAAATCCAGTCTCTGTGCCACCTTCAAATTTTGATGCAAAAAGTACAGACTTTACAAGAAATACAGAGAGAAAGGAAGAAGATGGGGCAGTAATTTAAGCAGGTCTTTTTAAACAAGACTTTATCAGATTCAGTGAGTAAATCATTTCAGTAATTTTGCCTCCCCCCCCCCCAACATGTTATCACAAAATCTTGCTTCCAAAGTGATATTACATTCAAGTATTTGACAGTTTACATGGTACCACACTTGCTCCTGTGAGACCTGTTCCACTAGATTTTGGGCGCCTTTGGGTTTTATGATAGTTGATAATAAAGCTCAAAGGTAACTGCACCATTTCTTCAAAGAATCTCATACCTTTTATGACTATTTTGTAAGAAAACAGCATTTAATATTTAACTGCCAAATGTATCAACGACATTATATTCTTCGTCACTAATTTGTCTTTACTTAATATATAGTTACTATGTAATGAATTAACACTAATACAGCTTGATCATAAATTTCCATAAATTTTACCCAAACCTATCAAATAAATATGTACATAGCAAATCCCTTGAAAACCATCATTACATGCAGGTTCCAACATTAAAACCTGCAGGCTGCAACATAACACCTGCAGAGGAACGTCGACCAGAAATCACATTTCATAGAGCAGGCGGTAATTCCGTCATTCCACATTAGGAGCATAAAACATGGCTTTGTGCAGTTTAATAGCCAAATAAATGTGGTTTTTTACATACTTTGCTAAGGTGTCATGTAGTAGAGTCATAGGTTGAATCTCATTCTGACATGAAATTTGTTGACATTTCTGGCTTCTCTCACCCTTCTTTATTACGGTTAACGGAACTTGTCTTGTACAGTCAGTTGTGAGTCCCATGTAAGTACTTGGAATACCAGACAGTAAGTAATTGGTTATTATCTCCACATCCAGACAGAATCACGAATTCTCTCCAGTTGAATTATTTGCTCAAGAATATTTAGCCGAAAAACATTTGCTTCCACTTAAAAAAAAATTTTTTTTTGGTTCACTTTTTACCAGTCTTGATGTGCCATGATGCATAATCTTTGGGTTATGTTAAAGGTTTATTAGATTTTCACATGATCTCTATTTTAGTTCCTGCCTGAGGTGACAAGCTCTGGCAGAGAACCTATAGGAACCAAAAAAGACTGAGAAAACTGCCTGGAAAGATTCTTGGAATCCATAATGGGTTGTGGCTGTTAGGTAAAACAGGATTGCTGTGTTGATTTTCACACTTTTTACACTAGTATACATGTCGATCGGCTTAAATCAAATTATTGCATGGTATATAAATATCCTGAAACTGATAAAAAAAAATAAAAGTCGTTCTTTGTTAGATTTAATAGAGATGACATTATGAGCATTCAGCTGAAATATGCAAGACTTTTGGAATTGAAAAAAAAAAAAATATTATCTTAAAGTTTGTGCGATGCAAGATAATTGCCTGCATTTTGATAAAACTGTCAGTGTAACTGGCCAATGTGAAGTAGCCAAAGACTTGTATAAGTATTATTCTAGTAGGTGTCTTTAGCTGGGCTGATGGCTAGCCAATATATGTGTAACTACTGCACGGTTTGATAGAAATGATTCACTGAATTAATACAAATCTATCCAATATAGATGGACCTAATTCAAGTAATTTCCCCCCTTATTTATAGTTTTTACTTTGCAATAATTTTCCTTTACTTTCCCCCATATATGAAGATGGATGATATTTTATGTTCAATAAAAGTGTTTTACTGTACTGTGTATGCAATGATACAAAGTTTGACCTAATTGGTTAAGGAAAGAAATGAAGAACACATCCGAGTATGTTAATCACAGTGTAATTTCTTCATCCTCTCAATCATATATGTATGTACTACCATACAAAATGCTAGGTTATAGGAAGTGATGATTTCTGGGAAGATTAGAATATATGTTACTTACAACTAAATTTATAGTTGATTATGCATATTCAATAATTTAATACCTTGTAAATCAGGATATGACAACAACCAAAATCACCCACGAAAGAATGTGTGTCCAAAAAGTAAACATGATGGCACAACATTATCAAGATGTGCTTTCCCCTGTTTCACCTCTGGTCACGTTACACATCAGCTCTGTATTACACCCCGTATGAGGGCCAAAAAAGTTCCGTGCATTTTGAAGAAAGCTTCCCGGTTGTCTCTCAGGAGCCATGCAATTTCTTTACAGTTGTGTCTGCATTGCTAAGGATGTTGTCCAACAAAATTAATGTTTAATGGTAATTAAGTATGACTTTGTTGCTTTTCATTTTTAAGGAACGATTTATCCTTTTGTCCTTCTCGATCAAATGTCAGGGATATATTTCTGGTTGTTTGTCTCCACTATTGTATCGCATCGTAACAGTCCTATAAAAGAACTGAAACAGTATACACAATTTTCATCCTGTGAGCGAAGAAAATATCTTGAGCTAGAAAAGCAGGATGGTGGTGAAACTGTTTCAACAAGACTAGATGTGTCAATAATGAAATCTGAGGGAATTTCTGTTCCAGCTCTTCAATTATAATCGAATGTAGCATATTCCCTGATTAGATCAATGCGATACTAGCTGTTTTATTGGTACTCAAGATTCCACTGACCGTTCTCTCGCCTCCAGCGATATTCATTAGCTAAGAGGTAAAGGGCCTCATGAAGCATTCCGGCTATTGACCTTCGGGCATCGTCGGCCTATGACGGGGGTATAGATACGTTGGGCTAAATATTATTGCAATAGTTATTGGGGAAGATTCTTTGTAATTTGTATAAATTATGCTGCTATGTCAACAAAAGTTTACTCCTAACCGTGACGAAAACCGAAACAGACAGCATTCGTAAAGGAAAAGTAAAAGGTACGCAAGATCAACTATGTTTTCACAGCTGTGAACTTGTATCGAAGAATTGAATAAATTAAGGTCTTTGCCCAGCTGTAGAATGTGATTTTCAAGTCCTTGAATGTATATCAGGTCTTCTGTCATTTAGGCCTAAAATATATCTATATATTTAAAATCATCAGGGAGCTAGCTGCTCTCTGCAATAACCCTGTACTTGTTCTTCTTCCAATGGAAGTTTGTACTTAGTATGAAAAGTGCCCTAAATATTGATCAAATGCAGAATTTCCAATTTATGCTGAATCTTTGGATGGAATTATACTTCCCCAATCCAAATTCTTGGTTTTTAAATTAGGTAACGATTTCATCATGGATAATAGTCACTTTAATTATT
>KN884757.1:45527-60215 GCA_000934455.1 Apostichopus parvimensis
GTCCACTTTGGTGACATATATATGCCCTATTATAGAGATCAATCATGATGCTTTCCAACTGAAGTCATTATATCAATGTATACATGTATATGCTGCTTTAAGTGTTAAGGTTGGATTGTGGTTGAGGGGATCCACCCCAAGCCGAGATGAGTTGAATATAATCAGATGTTTGGTCAGAGGTTGATGTTACTAAAATAGAAATATGCAATCATCTTCCCAAGACTGGATTACTCATCCATTTTGTGGTGATTTGTTCAATTTCTATGAAAAGTACAATTTTGTAAGCGTCAAATGTTGACTATAGAAAGTAATGCACCTTAAAATTTGTTTTCCTTTTGTGAAGGAAGAAAGGAAAGAGAAGGGGAAAGGTAGGGGAGGGGGGTGAGGGGGGGGCACGGGAGGAGATGGCAAAGAGATAAAGTAGGAATAAGAAAGAAATAAGGGAAAGCTGTGAAGAGAAGGAAGCACATTTGGCTAATAACTTTATATATATTTTGAACATTAAAGCAGCATTTTGCGTTTGGTCCCGTTTTCTACTTTTTTGACATGTCCATCGAGTTTTTCACATATATCAATCACAAAACAGCAAACTAAGATATTAGCCAAGTTTTTCCCTGCCAACAACGTTAATTGGCAAGCAATTAAGGATATTTGCAGTTAATGAGAAAAGTGTCCACGACAAATTCCACATTTAAAATTATTCGCATACAGTTCCCCCAAACCCACTAGTTTGAATTCAACCAATCAGAGATGCAGGTTTAGTTATGAGCCGTTGCTAAAAATACATTCAAGACTTTGAGTTGTTACAACCAGGGAGTTGTTATGGAACTCCCTGGTACAACTGCCATATAGACTGTACACAAATCGAGCATGGTGTTGTATTACGTATTGGTCAATGATGTTCATAGTGTTTAAATATTCATATTATGGGCGAGGTTTATTGGGATCCCAACGGAAAATATCTTGGAGATAAACAAAGTTGAAAGTTGCAAATTTTTCGACTTTTATGCCACCATTTGAAGTATGCTATCATAGCAGCCTGGTACATATACTCTGTAAAGTTTGTCTTGTCTAGCTATGTTGATTACACTTTGGTTTCAACCAGTCAAAACTGTGATTAATTACGGTTTCAAAATGAAAAATTTCTCCCCCAAGTTATTAGTTTCAAAATGAACAATTTCTCTCACAAGTCATTGACAAGTGACAATGTTGAAATGTTTCACCAAAAATAGTTGCATATACCGATCCTTGGGGGGAAATGGGGGAAACTGCCATTTTACAACCTTTTTTGTTTTTCTCCCCTACTCTTTAGATGAAGCTCTCTTTTGCTTTCAAAGTGATAACATGCGAGTGCACCTTTGATTTACAATTTGTAATTCTGGGCAGGCTCCAACAGATATATGATCCTGTTGATGACAAAACACAAGAAGCATAAACTCTTATGATTATGTAAACCATGAATAGACAGAGAGGTAGAGAGAGATGGAGAGAGAGAGAGAGAGACAAAGGAGTGGAGGGCTGTTCTGTAATCTCTCCAATCATCTTATCTGTTCACCTGGCAGCTCTGTAGATTAGAAATTATCAAGACTGAACATGTATGTTCTTAGGATGTTCAATAAAGCAGTAAATGCCATATTTAATCTTCTTCATTTCCAACCATGTTTTGAGTGAACTTGAAGTAACCTTTTTAAATAAATCTTACTTTGGGTATGATCCAATTGATAGTGAATGAAGTAGGATCCTTCAGGTTATGGATGAAGTGATAAATACAGAAAACCACTTCACACATCTTTCTCGATCTGTAAAGTTTAGGTTTAATACCTGGATTGTGTTATCAATAGTCCCATATAGAACTTACTGACTACCAGTGCGATTTGTAAAGTTCATTAATGCCACAAAGCATTCTGTGTATACAGCTATGAGACTAATGTAAGAAGTGAATAAGTTTCATAGAAGAATGCATCCACAAGTAAGGATTAGTGCAGTGTAATATGCTAACGAGTGATTGAAATCTGTAGTATATAACTATATATATAATTTATATTCTCTAATGTACTGGGTACATTCAACATATATGTTAAATCACCAAAGCGACTCTTTAACGTTTAATTTTTGGTCAATTTTCGACGGGATCGAGACATGCTCGAATCATTATCCCATTGTTTCTTTAGCGTAACTACAAGTTTGAATAAAGAAGAAAGATGAAAACTCATTATATAACATCATGTCACATGACGTCACATGATATCATATCACTTAACATCATAGCACATGACATCACATCAATCATGTACATCCCTTCTCTTCTCAATGAGAAATGTTGGCTGCTTCTCATGCATCTCATTAGGGCTTTCCCCTTACACCGTGTCGCATTAGTAATATTTCTTCATACAGAATAATAAAGACTTGACTTGATCAAGTCTAAATAACACATTAACAAGCAACATGCCGTGCTTCAACTTTTGATGTGTTTCTTTTGATGTTTATTTTCTGTAATGGAGATACAGGTACTGCAAATGCTCACTGGCGAATATCGAACCTCTTGACATGACTTTATGGTGGCAATGGCATCGGTACCAACACTGTTAACGTTCCACTTTGAAAATATGAAGAGAAAATAACAGGGAGAAAGATAACGGTTCCCAGGCCCTAGTGACATTATGACATCACAGATCATGTACAAAATGACAGCTGTTAGACATGACTATTAAACTAGCATATCTCCCAAGCTAAACAAGACTTTTCTTCAGCTGTTTGAGGTAGTTTTCTTCTTGGAGAAGATCCCTGTCATACGTACACCAAAGATGATGGTTGGGTTTCTGTGTCTGCTTTGACTTGTATGTAATAGCCTCCCCTATCCTCTAATTCTCTCGGCTTCATCATTAACTGACCCTTCGGACAATGCAGTACATATTTTTTACCATCTGTCTCTCAACAATGTCAGAGGAGATTGATAATTTTCAGTTTGTTGTCACGGTTGCTAACAGCTCTGGGCATAAAGTAAACCTCGACTGACGACGTCGACGATCTCGACGGTTTTTTTTAAAGTCCGCTAAGGGCCTTGGTGACGTTATTGGAACAGACCTACAGGAACGGGAGACATAATCAAATCAATGGATAAGTGGAGGCCATTGAATAGATAGCAGTTCTGTTACTAGAGGTATCTGTTGCATGTATAATGTAATAAAAACCGTATCAAACTTCATAACAAAGACAAAGGGAGAAATATGCAGGCTATTCAAGATGATGAGGCTGGGCTGCTGTGAGATGTATTCTAACAAATCATTAATTTCAGAAAGAAAAAAAAATTAGTGAGTATTTATAAGTTGAATGACCAACTGTATATCTCTAGCAAATGATGAGCTCAGCAGGAATATAAAGTTCAAGGGTTTTGAAAGTACAGCGCTTGCAATTTTTGTATGGAAGAAGACGTAGTATCGTAAATAATCAACAATGAAAAGAGGTTACAAATCTCTTGAAATCTCTTTCGTGCTGGTTTCTGGGTTGCAACAACTGAAAGTGGGGAATTATTATCACCGATAACACTGCATGCAAGGTACCGTGATTAAATTCTGACATGCACCCCTTAGAAAAGAATAAAACGGTCGTGTATATAGCATGTTGGGGTTTGTCGCAGTTTGATGATGATGATCACGATGATGATGACGATAGTGATGATGATGATGATGATGATGATGATGATGATGATGATGATGAATTGATGATGATAGTGATGATGATGATAGTGATGATGATGATAGTGATGATGATGATAGTGATGATGATGATAGTGATGATGATGATAGTGAAAATGATGATGATGATAGTGATGATGATAGTGATGATGATAGTGATGATGGTAATAGTGATGATTATGATATTGATGATGATAGTGATGATCATGATGATCATGATGATACAAAGAATGAACTATATAGTCTATATGCATTGACTACAATACCAGCACTATTATGTCTCTTAGGATATCTTGCTTTAAAACCAGGAAGCTATTACTATATAAAAACTGTCTGGTTGCAAGATGCCCAGGAAACCAGGATGATACATGTTGTAACAGTTGTGTTAAATCCAGAGGGTTTAACCCTAAACATGAAGTACACACAGGTGCAACCACTTTGAACATTTTCAGCCACTTATTCAATGTGCAGCTGTGAAATTGTATAAATTACGCATTCCTGAGGGAATAACATATAACAACAGAAGGGAAATAATTGAGTGATCATTGAACTTGTAGATATTGTAGGGTAAAGTTGCAAGATTGCCAAACTGATGAAATGGTAGACACATGTTCAGAGTGTAAAACCCCGATAAATTGTATCTCTGCCAAATCTTTGATGCATAGGGACGCAAACAAATACACAACGGAAATGAGTTATCAAAATAAAAAGATGAAAATCATATCATGAATGTTATTTAAAGGAACACTGTACATGAAGTGAAACACAGTTAATATACTGGATACAATTAATCTGGTACAGCATTTCAATAATATGGAAAAGATTTACATAGCAAATTTGGATGGTATGGAAAGATGAAGATACTGCAATTTTGTATGAGAGTAGTACTGCAAATATTTTATGTTACACAAAATATAACTACTTGATATTTCAAACATAAAACATTACATTATTCTTTGATGTGTATAGTGTGTTTGAATTTAAGCATCTAAAGGGGTCTTTGTTGAATTATTAATTTAGTAATTTAGAAAGTCATTTCAGATAGGAAAACCATAGATTGCTCTTGGGATGAAACACCCACCCTACTATGCTATGACCTGGCCAGGGACTGAACCGGGAACCTCTCGATTGCTAAGCCTCACTGCTTCAAATGCCACCGCCTTTATCCACTCGGCCACAGCACCGGTGTTTCCTTTTTGATTGTTCATATGAAACAATACAAGTGGTACACTGGATGCATGATGCGCACTGCCTGTAAATATTAAGGAGAAAAATAGACATCCTTTGCTGTAGAGAATACCATTTTGAAAATACAAGATATTGGTCTCCTTAATATTGCTACAATAGTAGTTCTTCTCATGTACTGAGATATTTAAAGCTTTCGATGGCAAATAAATTTCTTCATCCACGGACCTCCTAAATTATATCATAAAACATTAACCCTGAGGCAATTTGAGACGAAAAAGGACATACAGGAGAGTTGTGATTGATAATGTTGGCGGCACCTCTTTCTAAGAAACCATCCTCACCCAGGATTAAGAAACTTCTTTGCCCGGCCTCTTCCCGAAGGCATTGATTCATGTACTAGCATCATCCTTATTTTTGGGCTGGATGTATTAAAACATCTCGGAAAGGAAAGACTGAGGCAGTGATAAGGTTGGGGATAAATCTCTTTGATGAAAATGTTGAATTGCAGAGTTGGTTGTGTTTCACCATCAAATTTAACCCCAGCAGACTACATCGGTATCTACTTGTTTGTCAGTCAAAGTCACTATATCTTTGCTGTAACTACTAACAAGCTAATCACATGATGAAAGTATGATATCCAGAGTTTTCGATTAAAATTACGATACCCCATGGTTACACAGATCCGTTGTGTGACTGAATGAACTTGTACCTGTAGGTGCGGTCTAGCTGCTTCTCAAATTATGACTTTCAATACTAAAGCACAAAAATATGTCATTAAATCATTCACCAAAGTTCATTCCCTTATTTTCATCATCCCAGTTGTTTATAATGATGTAAGTAATTTTTAATATGTGTTCATTTAATTCTGAGGTATTTGAATATTTCCTTCTTACATCCTCTTGGCTATGACGTCCTTATCATGGCATGAACTTGAACCATCCCCTCTGACGTCCTCTCCGCTCAAAGGTTTGACAATGAAACTTTAGTTGTATACTTTGACAGTATTGGAGCAGCCTGCCCAGAGGCTGCCAAACTTTAATTGATTATATTAACTCAATACTGTTTATTTTGGTGTCCTATATTACCTGGAAAACAGGACTTTTAAGAAAGAAAACAATTCAGAAGTGGGGGTTTTCAGCAAAATAAACTTCCCAACTTTTGACAGTTTTTAAGTATTCAAAGTATCTTACAATAACATCATCATGGTCATGTTTCATCGATTGACCAGAGGTCAAACGAGACAAGTTTCAGAGCCTATATCATCGAAAGATTCATCTCCGTAGCAGGCCATATAGAAAGAAACTGTCCGGGTTTTTCATGCGGATGATATACCTCTGCAGTTGGATAGAAGAGCACAAAAAAGGTTGGCAGCTAACCAACATGTAGGATATGAAGAACTTGATCCGAATACAGGCTGAAAAAAAACCTCCTAATTGCCCAGAGTAACTATTACCATTGAAAGTGGTAAAAGTAGCCCAAGTATTCCTCGTAGAAGATCTTACACATTGTCAAATATTTCCAGATACCGAGAAGAGTGGGGTTTCCCATTATTATAGCCCTTTTACATAAAATTCCACAGTTTTTCTAACCGTTTGTTTAAACTACGATTTAGCATATTTTTGTGTAATATTAAATAATATTGAATTTATGCTAAGTTTCAGCTCGCTTGTTATTTGTCTGCTATTAGTGATCCTTAATGTTAAAAGAGTGTTCACTATGGCAAGTTTCTCTCCATTGCCCTGGAACAGTTCTCCAAAAATTTAGCGCTACACAAAGCTTAGAGAACAAGCTTCAGAAAACTCTCTGAAAGTGTCAATTTTGTGGTGACGAGGCTCCTCTCAATCCCTTTTTTCCCATTGACGTGTGTCATAAAATGTTTCCAAATCCTCCAAAAATCTCTCTTTTTTCCATACATTTCTTCAATATTGCGACAGAGTCAATACACGCTGAGAAAAAGTAACTTTTTGCATCCTTTTGTTTGTAATCTACGGACGCCTCCAGTCTAATCCTGGGCTTACAAGAAACTCCTTGAAATTAAAATATTTTCCTCTTTTGCCTCCCTCTTCCCATGAACTCTCTTTGTCAACAGTATCTTAACAAGGGCCAAGATGTTTCTCTTTCATGTATTCCTTTGATTGCTAGACAACTTTAGCTGGTGACTGGCATACCATGTTTTACTCATAATTCTCAGTAAGACCACAAGGGAAAGAAAGAAGCCAGTAAAATTTTGCTTCTGTAACTTAAACTTGGTCAAAAATGGAGTTGGGCCAACACATACCTGGTAGAAATTTATGATCATGGTAAAAATGTGATTTATGGAGGTACTTTTAGTTTTGGCCCAAAATTTGTTTTGGCAAGGTTCCCTTAAATGTTTTCACCTTTGAACTTCATTCATAGACCATGGATCATTGCTCTGGTTTATTTATCATTAAACAGTATTGCACAGCAGAATCTAATCCCCCCCCCCCCCCTCAATATATTAAAATGAATTTTGGAGGGAATTGAATAAAGAACTGAATCGAGGCAAGATACGCCACACATACTGAACTATCTCTCTGGACATATTTTAGTTGAGCCCCATGGCTTAAACATAACAGCCAGAGATATAAGAGTAAAACAGTGCCAATACTCCTTCTCTGGCCCCCATGTTATTCGTCCTCTGTCCAATTTTTGGGGGTCATTTTCACTTTTCAAATGATTTATTAAGCATTTATTTCTATGATTTTGATCTTTTGTACTCTGTGTGGAAAGCGACAGAACATGTTATTTCTCTTCTTCAGTTTATCACCTTATTGTAATGCTAAAGATACATTAAATTGACATATTAACTTTTATATGTTGCTAACTATACATTTGATACACTTGACTTGAAATTCATACCCTTGTATGTTATTTCCATGCATTCATATCCCGGAAGTTGTTACCAGGTCTCACCTATATTCTCACCTATTTTCACCTATGACCTCGGGAACAAATCTATATCCAGGCATATTAAGAGATGATTGATGAAAGTATTTAATTGCATAAGTGAAATTAGTGAGATCTATTTTTTTTTCTTCTTTGCTTGATTTTGTTTGTTGTATGAGGGTGTTGTCAATATGCCTCACAGTGTTAAACTTAATTCAAAGTGAGCAATATATATTACGATATATATTTATATGATATATATGTATACTATGGACCAGCTGATTACATCTCCAGAGGATTTGACCCCATTTCCTCCTCCCCCCTCACCCTCTTCCTTTCAGTTTCATTGTGGTGACTGTCTCTTCTCCTGTGTCATTGCTAGAATGTGATTATCGCCATGGTTATGCCATAGGGTTATCCCATTATGGTAATGAGTGTAAGTGTGTCCTCTCCCCTGCAGATATTTTGGGATGTCACTGTTGAGAGCTATTTCCTCCACAGGGTGCTCTCTTGAACCTTTAAGTGGCTCTGCCTCTCATCTTGGGATAAATTGTCCTCTTCCCTGGCTGAGAGCTAGGCAATCAACAAATCTTCAGTACTATATATGTCTTCATGTCAATACTTCAATAGTAAGCTAGATTTTTGGCCCCAAATGATCAGTGGTTATTTTTTTGGGAAGAGACAAATGACAATTAAGATGATTTTACCTGGGAGAAAGTAATGATTAGAAGAGGAGTGGATTTCAGAGTGATGTAGAGAGTGGGAGGGGGGACGGGGGGGGTTTGGCAACACTGTTTAGTAATTTATCCTTCTATAACACTGAGTCCATTTAACCAATTATGTCTTGGCTCTAATTGAATTGAAGTGGTCTTTTTACTCTTTGCCAATTTAAAATATTAACACCCAATGGTTATGGCAATTGGCAATGAGTCAAAGAGATGTATAATTAATTTGGTGTGAGCTCAGTGGTTAGATTAAGCTTGTAAAAGAAAGGAGGCAGAATGCACCAAAAGAGGACAGATGGGGAGGGAGGAATAGGTAGTGATACAATGGTGCTCCAAATCAGGCCTCAATTGGCTCATTGCTTCTAAGGGTGTTAGATTAGGAAAGGACAAAAAGCAATATCTTTTTTCATGAAAGAAGGCTTTGTCATGCAGTGACGAGGGCACATGTATTTAGAAGAGGATGGTGTATATAGTATTAGGCAAATGAAAGTCAAACCATCAAGCATTTACTCTCAATCATCATCTTTATTCCTGATATTTGGAAGAAAGGGGAGAATGGGTGGAGGGGGGGGGGGAGGATGGGGAGTTTGCCAATGCAAGTTGATGATACCTTCCTGCCTTGTAGCTTCCTGTGGAGTCATTAGTTTTTAATATACTTATAGATATAATCTGAAGAAGGTTCAGATTAGAACCAAAAGCTTCTAAACACAGATGCTTTCTTCATGTTTTAGATTTTAGTTCGTTTTCCACATTTTCTGCATTACTCATGATTATTAGATGTGGTAGAAGAACAAAACGCCAATGAATCATGCAACTCACAGATATAACGAAGACGAGGAAACTCCATTCTTGTCCTCCTTTCCATTCCACTCTCCCACCTCTACTGCTACTCCCCCCCCCCCATCTCCCATGCCCCGGTGAAAACATGCTAGTTTACATGCTGGGATTTTCATGTATATATAATTCAAGCCTGCTGGTATGGCTATCAACTATTCCTGAAGCATCTTTCCATAAAGAAAAGACCAAAGCAAGGCTTTATCAAGTATAAAGGACCTCAAGAAACTATAAGCTGGGTTATTATCACTTGCTATCCTACAAGTTTATTGCAGACACAATGAGATGAAAATCATAAATCAAGGGAAGACTCACCCAATAACTATCCTACTTTTGTGAGTCACCTTTGGAAGATCATGGGCGACCCCCCAACCACCAAAGGGCAGTGATGTTTACCCTGGGCATAAATAATAGAGGCCTAAGGTGACAACCTCTATCAAAGGTGATTTAAGTTTTGTGACATTGCTCAAATCTGACAAAGGAAGATGTACACAGAGACCTCAGACCAAGATCAAATGAATCCTTAATTTCTTGAAAAGTCTTCGTTCGTTCGTATTCAAGGAGAAGAAGTTTTTATTTATATTTATATTAAAACGGTAGCATCGAACCTCAGTTAAAATTTGAGCTAAGATTGCTCATCATAGCTGGCTGCATATTAATTGTCTCCCTGTCACTGCCTGCCCCTCTATTCCACCCCATCCCACCCCCATCTTCCAGCAAAATCCTGATTAGCGTTCCTTAATATCAAATTATATATGTATCTTGAACTTTTTGTATTGATGGTCCTTCGACTGACAACTTTGAATCTTGGAACAATTAGTTTCTCATTGAATTATTTAATTGTCTAACTTAATCCTCAGTACTCTCAAAATTCAATAATTAATTTGGAGAGATAATTACCAGTAGGTAAAAGAGAGTTTTGGAAATTTCAATCAATTTTTGTTTGGCATGGTAAATATTTATATACTTATTACAAGATGGTAGACATCTGCAGTCTAAATGCTTTCAATTTGGGAGGCATGACTTTTTCACGATATCAATAGATCTAATCATCAAGAACAAAAGATGAACGACCGACTATGCATATGAAGAGTGACCAGATCAAAATACCTTTTATGGACATTCTATCTACTGTCATGTCCATCATTTTATGACCCCCATTCCTTTGTGTTCTTTGGCCATTGCTGGTGCTGGACGGTTAAAGTGCCTGAAATGGTTGACATTTCATCACTACATGTTTTTACCACAAAGGAATGAAGAGTTGACTGGCTTTTCGCTGTTTCACGATTAAGTGTCCTATTTGGTGAGTTCAACTTTAATCTAGAACTGAGATGATAGTGGTGTTTCGAACCAATATCATTCCTTCGTTAAAGGTATGCTGTATTGGCCCCAAATATGCTAGATATTCAAATATGGTCACCTTTGGTCAAAATTCTTAAACTGTTTTTATTACAACCTTCTAGGAAATTTCCCTCACTGGGATGGTTAGTCATCTTGTGTGTTCCTTAAAAATAGCTGAGAACAATTTGGAGAGTAAAGACCTCCAGGAAAGTACTTTTGAAATCTTCTAGCAATTATAGTGTGCTATAATTTGGGGCCTAAACTTATCATCATTAACATTGATCATTGCTGAGAAGGGAGACCAATAACAATCACCTATGGGAAATGTGTAAAAAGTGACCTAAACAATTAATTTGACAAGTTTTTAATGACATTCCTACAAAGAGGCTGTGGTCAGTACTTCAGTGAATTTTTTTTTTTTTTGGGGGGAATAATTATTATATTGAGATATGTTTAGATGAAGGAATCACAAATGGTAATTAGTTACAACCTAATTGTCTTTTCTTGTTTACTCATAATTAATTGTGCTGCAGCCGTTCAACATCTGGATTCTAGGGATCAACAGATTTAACAAATCTGAGAGGGGGAGGGTGGAAGGAGCTAGACAAAATAGTGTGAGGCAGGGGTGGGGTTGGGTGGAGGGGAGGGGAGGCCAAACCGTAATGAATTTTTCTCTGCTCTATACCAAATCTTGCAGGCCTACAGTCAGACATAGCATATTAAAATAACCATTTTTTTCAGGAAAACCAGGAATATTAAATCAATGTTCATCCTCTCATGCTGACCTCAAGCAGCGGGTCATATCGACACTACGTTTAAAGAAAGGGGGGGTGGATTTTTTTTACGGCATCTGAGGGTTTAGCGGTGCTTTATAGCAATACAAAACACTAAAATGCCCTCGATTGCCAAATGCTCAAATTTTCTGTATTACTACTTCCAAGCAAAATCTCCAAGGCAAAGAAAGTTGAAGAAAACAGGAATGGTAATTTTCATCTGTAATATGCAAAATCAAGCATGGTTTGAATATGATTTACTGCAGATTTTGAAATCGTTATTAAAGTGATGTATGTTGCCGTTTATCCTTGAGTGTTAACGAACTCTGTAAACAATCACATCGTACGTTTAAGCTGTTTTTTCCTACAAGAGGCCGTAAGTCAAATAGGCAAACTTATAATTATTGAAGGACACTCGTAGATATCCAGGGACAGAGCATAACACCCTGGAACAATTCCTGGGACACTTTTGGATCCGGGAGAGCTAAACGAAATCCGGGAACTGAAATCAGGGATGGCTGATCACATCATAGTATGTTGTTCTTCAGTTGTGTAAAGGGGAACAACATGGGGTCAAGGGTGGAAAAAAAGTAGGGTGTAATAATATTGTCAGGGCTGACAGTTTAGTGCAACCATTATGTTTGTCATAATTATTATGCACTCTTGAGACCACTGACCACCTTTAAGTTCAAAGTAATCACTTGATATTAATTGCTCTAGAATGTACGTGCTCCTGTAATTTTCTTGATACAAAGGAAGACAGAATGTAGAAAATACATCTGTTTAATCAATATAGTGTTTCTGCAAGTTTGATTAAATTACAGCTAGTTCTAGGTTAACAGGAAGAAACATCAATTTTATTACAAATATAGTAGAATGACCTCGCACGATGACTTCTGTGCCCTATTCTTTCCTATACGACTCTGCACATGAAACATAAATGTTTCATCTTTTCTTTGAGAGGAAGTTTTTTTTTTTACCAGTGAAAAGTTCTCATGACTATCGACGACCACACCGAGGGTAAAATTAGTTTCATTTTGGAAACAATTTCTCGTCAGTTCAGTTAATTTCTTTTCCACCTTTGACTTCTATATTTAAATCACTGTATTTCTTCTTCTTCTTTTCACGAAGCAAGATTCTGGGTTTGAACGACAATTACAAATGACGACAGTTTTCAGCCTAATTTGAAACATTTGCCAAGACAAAAAATGTAAACGTTATTCCCTAACATTCATTTACCTCAGCCTAGACAATTTTTGTAAGAATCAAGATTCAACATCAACATTTAATAGTAGTTAGACACTCTGTGACTGAACTATCTCCATGTGTTTTGCCAAATTTCTATAATTGGAGAAAAAGTGTATGTCTTCATTTGTCATTGTGTCTTGTATGCTTTTAGTAATGATTTGTTTTAACTTGGTTCAAACCCCTGATTTTTGCTTAGAATTATCATTTTTATAGTGAATAATTTCAATTTAATCTTGTTTCACAAAATTTGGGTTGATTGATCATCATTGCCTTATTCTGACAGTCTTGTAATTTTGAAAAGTTTGAATATCTGAAAACTAATAATTCCCGACTGTATTCTCGTCCCTCGCATGGGATCAATTCCGTCCCTGATTCGCAGCATTTCCAAAACCCATCGGACAAAGATATGACCTCATTCTAATTTTTCTAATATTTGGGAAAATTTCTCATGAAATTATAAAAGAAAACAAAAAGGAGAAGAACCAAGAAAAAGCCTTTGAAGTTTTGCTTTCACGAAAGTTGCATAAATATGACAATTTAAGAAGATTGTGACTTACTCCATAACTTTCGAGGGCAAAATTTTTGTCAAAGGCAGCTGGTGTAATATCATTCCTATCTCAGATTACGAGTACCCCACTGGTCGGCAGAGATTCTAGACTCTTTCTCCTTGGCTGAGAACATCAAGACCAATGTAACTTACCTGTCATATATGTAATAATTCCAAAATCATATCAAAACAAGGTAGTTTATTAGATTCACTTTACCCAAGTGCACTTCTCAGCTGGTATGTGACAAGTTGATCACATTCTAGAGCCCTGAGGGTCTGCTTGATCTTGGAGGAAGAAAGTCGTCGAAAAGGCAGCGCATAGCTGAAAGCGAGAGCGAAGAAAAGAAGAACCACACGGGGAGGACACGGCGAAATGAAAGCAACATGAAAGAAGAGGATAAACCGATACCAAAAGACTTTATTTTTGTTGTACAAATTGATTCTCTTTGGAATTTGAGATGAGAGAGAGGGACAAGGGACATGTAGAAGAGGAAAGAAGAATATATTAACAAATTGGCCCTCCGTGGGGAGCTATGGCATTAAATTTATAGGAATAAATTTGCATAGAGGTAACTTTCTTAAAGGGATGGTGTCTCTTCCTGAACTAATCTTAAAGAAAGTTTGATTTCAAAAAAATTGCACTCGGCAATAATATCATGACAACTGTCGAATATATATATATATCAATGAACAAATATCAAACCAGAGAAGAATGTTGGTCCTTCGATTCACCTGTACTTTGAGAATTCATGTTATCCTGGATTATGACACTAGTTTGTTGACAAACAACACAAAAGAAAACAACGAGTGCTTGCTCTAGACAAATAGTTTCCATATAGATTGTGGAGAGGTCAAATTGACTGTACTATCAAGGTGTGCCTTTTATGATACTATCATAAATATACTCATCAAAATGGGTTGGCTCTCACCTTTGGAGCAAGTCCTTGAAATATTGTGTCAATATTTACCACATTCCGCTTACCTCAATATTGCTGATAAGGTAAGTCATTAAGATGCAGACCTGCCAGTAGGCCTGGCTGACAACTGAAACCTTTTCCAGTTCTTTTTTAAGTATCATTTATTTAACAGATTTTATGGAGCCCAGAGGAGCATCAGTTTTGACCTGTGTTTTGTTAATTTCAACATTCTTGGCAGAGAGGAAGTGATATTAATTTAAAATAGTGCACAGAGTGTGATATAATTTGGCTGCTTTGATCTAGCTAGCTATTGGTTCCTTCAACAAAATTGTCATCTAAATGATTTCCTTCTGTAGATCGCAAAGAATGTAAGTAACAACAAATACGAAACATGGGGATGCTGACTTTACTTCCAACTAGGAAAAATGATAAAAATAAATGATAAAAAAGGAGTAAAACTTCCCTCCCATCCCATTGCCTGCCATCACCTCCCCCTCCTCTTATGCTTTGATG
>KN884757.1:89746-102242 GCA_000934455.1 Apostichopus parvimensis
TTTGTTTCTTCTATGGCATCATCACACCTGTTTGCTTCAAGCTCACGTCCCGCTGCAAAACACGCTGCAAACTTCAAATGTTGTTATCTTCAAAAGGGTACATAAGAATTGAACGCCAATTTCACCAATATCCTTTAGAATATGTTCTGTTCCTCTTTCATAAATTTCAAATGTAAATTTTCCTTTGTTCTATCCTTTTAAATGTACAAACCTCCATAGACTGTAATCTGATATGACAAAAACTGAAAGCACTCGCTTCAGATGAACATTGAGTGTCATGCCAAGCGTGGCTGCTTCAAAATCAGGATGACTTGTTTCTATAAATTCAGTCAGTGTGGAAATTGAATAGCTATGCCAGTTATTATGTTTGTACATTTGTCACTTAAACTCAATTTATAATTTATCACAAAGTTCTATAAAGAAAGATTCAGCAATGTGCGTTTCATTGCCCAAGTTCGGGCAATATGTTACCTTACTTTTAAACATTAGAACCTCCTCCGTTTCATTTTTGGGTCTTGGCGCATCTTGTGGCAAGGTTTTAAAACCTTTGACATAACATTGTTTTTGTCTGTTTCAAAGTTCCTTTTCATGAATGGACCCACAGGTATGCCAATATGAACGTTTCATTCTTATGGGATCAACCACTACCTACCCCTATTGGTCTGATGGTGATGGATGTGTGGTGATGTCACCTCACCCCTTGCTATCTCCCTCCTTTTGATGTAGCTCTTATTCACTCCCCCCCTAGTCAGTCTGGTCATTGTAGAATAAAATGTAAGTTGTGGTATGAGCCAAACCACCCCCCCCCCCCCCCCATCGGTCACCAGTGTGCATAAAGTTGACAGTGTTAGATACTACTCTCCCCATCCATATCGTAAAACATTATCCATCAGTCCATATTTCATGAGGACGGGCGGCGGGCGCCCCTGTACTCTGATAAGGCCTTAATGGATCTCACTTTGTTACTGATTACTTTCAGTTTTCGTATTGTGTTTCAAGTGTCTCTATTAGTTTGTGATGCTCTTAAGGAAGTATGCACAGTTGACAGAGAGAGCTGTTTGAGGTAACCCCCGTGACCCCATTACAAGCTCATCAAATAATATCAAACTCATGTTTGGTAATGTTATACATAAATCAAATCAAATCAGTAATGTTTACATTCTTAGCTCTTGTTTCATTTCTTCAAGATTGTGAGTCACTCTGGCAATGTTTGCAGATATGATTGCCCAGTAACACTCAAGTGGACTGGTTCATATGTGTGTGAGATAACCCAATTCTTTTCTTTCTTTCGTTGGTGGGAAGGTTAGAGGGGTGGGGGGGGGGGGGGGGGGGGGAGGGGTCCCAGATCATAGAGATCTGATAAGGATGTAGCTTATATTTCTGTTGCTACATGTATTCATTTGTGATTTCCATGGCAACATATGCTTATATTGTTAGTTTTCGGTTTGTTATTGTGGGAGGTCGGATAACCTCTGATGTGTGGAGTTCATGTTTGAATGAAATCAATCTTTATGTCATGAAAGGAAACCTTGAATTTTCCTTTCCGCCAAGTTTGTGTCTGAAATGCGCCTAGGGGCAAGTGGTTCCTCAGTTGTAGGTATCAGAAGGGTAGGAGCAGTTGCAAAGGTAATAAGAAGTAGTTGGGATGGATCTGCACACTTCCAAGTTGTGGCGTATAATTCATTCGTAGATAAGCGTGCCTGGATTTATCTAGGATAGGTGCCACATTGGGTCTAACCCAATGATGGTCCAATTGGATCTGCAATTTGTCAAATGTAATTACCTTTATACTACTGGGAAGATCTATCATCTGTCCCAAAGTTCAGGTGCTGAAGTGCTTTCCGGTATAAAGTTGAATATATATATCTAGCAAATTTTGATGCAATAGCTAAATAAATATTTAACTGTGCAAAAGAGAGAAATGAAAAGAAAAAAAAAATTAAAGAGGAACTTTTGCCTCCTGTTTGGGGCCACTTTAACAAGGTAGATAAGTTGCTGCATTATCTTCATGCTCATCATAATTAAATGTTTAACCCTAATGGACAGGTTATGATCTTAGTATAGACAGTTCTGTGTATTAGTGTAGTGGGTAACATTGAGTCATTTCTATAGACTGACTTCTCATACATCTCCATCGCCACAGTATGTTGTATAGGGAGACAGAAACCTGTACAAACGTCTATCAGACATTTAGTTGATCATTGATGTTCGTACCTAGTTTTAATCTGATTTGAAATGTTCTGGCAGAGAAATTGGTGGCGCTCTTTAAGAATTCAGTGAGAGTTGATAATGCCAGAGATCAATGGTTTGTGAGGTCCTGTACTGATAACATTGTCCTGTTGTGTGAAAGTCAAATGAGTTGACGGGAAAGTAAAGAGGGGAGTGAATGGGAAATGGGGGAGGGGGGGGGTTGGTTGGTGTGGAGGTGGTGGGTAGATAGGAAGGGTAACATGTAAATAGAGAAGGACTGCTTATCAATCATCAGTAGTTAAAGATCATACAGTGTTTTAACATCCTTCCACCTCCATCTCATCCCCAGCCTTCTGTCTCCTCACATATTTCGGATCAGTCTCTTATTTCCCTGGTTGGATTGTTCCATTTATTTATTAGGGGTTTTGTTTGGCAAAAAATTTGTATAATGCTCAATTTATCATGAGCACGACACTTAACATCCCTTATTGTTGGTAAGATATTTTGTCAAAGAAAACATAATTTTGTTGCTGAAAAATATCCCTAATAAGTAAAAATGGTGTAATCTAACCAGGGAAATAAGAGGCTTGATACCATCCTTCTCCCTGTCCTTCATGCTACTTGCCTTTCTTACTTCTCGATCCCATTATAACACCCTTTATCCTTTCCCTACAGTTCTCTCCTACTCCCCCATCCCATCCTCTCCTCTCATCCTCTCCTCCTATCCTGTCCTCTCATCCTATCCTGTCCTCCTTTGTCTGCATACCGTTGTTCTGTACTAGCTCCATTTTGGCAGTATGTGGTTCAATCCTTCAAGTCTGTTTCATTTCTCTATATAGTACTGTTTAGCAATGATCTACTTTTTAGATCATTTCTTATTTAAGTTATTCCTATCATCCTCACCCCGTTGCACTGCATTCATTTCATTTTAACCCATCCCGCTACTATCACTCTCTCAACCCCCTTCCCCCTCCCCCCTCATCTCCCCATCCTCTTGTATTGCATTACTACACATTTTGCCATTTCTCCTTCCTTTTAACCATCCTAGTTGAAGATCAATCCATATAATAACTTAGGTGATGCGTAACTGTATTTCGACCACTCTATTCATCTCTTTCTTGTTTCGTTTCCTTTTCATTCTTGTAATCATTCTACTTTCTCTTCCGATTGTGTGTTTACCTGCTGCTGTCTTGACTGTTATAAGCTTTCTGAAAATCCCTGCCAGTCTTAAAAACTCTCTGGTTGTGAAAATCCATCCCATTTCATGATGGTATTTCTTGTAGTGATGGTGGGCTTTTGTGTTTGATGTCTTCATGTACAGCCAGCGCTGTGAATGAAAAGCAAAGAAGGAAGAAAAAAAGAAAGAAAGTGGTTACACTTCAACAAGAAACTATTGTTAGTGGGTGATAATAGGAGGGTCCAGTTACAGATGAAGAGAAAGATCCTCTTGTAACAAAAGTTCTCCACTTGACTGGTCAGGTATGCCTGGCCTTTTCCAACGGATGTGTCTGCATTTCTATCAGTGCAGTGTGTAGTAGTAATTATCAGTGTAATAGTACATTAGACCGGCTTCGACTTTTGTAAGAACTAAATAGATGTTATTCTACTAGGTCAATAATGGTAGCCATCTAAATAGCTTCCTTGGCAAATGTCTGAAGTGTCTGGAGTTTTATAACATTCAGTGGGATTTTCAATGTGGAGGATTTAACAGGTAGTAGTAGACAAATAGGCCCTCTCCAGTACGATTGCTTAATTCTCAGAACATTCTCTGCACTCCCTGTCATACAGTGGTATGTCAGTCACCCGTTACAGCCATGTTACTTACGAGGCTTTTATCTTTTCGCAAAGGTAAGAAGATAAGTTTTTTCATAGGAGTCAGTATTTTAAAATGTTTAAAAAAAATCATCATTCTGTGATTATAAAAAGAGGTTTCACAATGTGAAGACAAACCAACCAAATTCAAAGGTACAGCAATGGAGAAGATGTTGTTGTCATGTTTGAATTAGAAAACAAAATGCTATTTACTGTGACACTGGTATTGGTATAAATTAAAAGTCATTATGCTAATGAATGCTGGTGAATAATAACTCACTGATTATTTACTTGATTGTATTATACGTTGTAAATATCTGATCAAATAAAGTACACACATTAATATATATACTGAATAGTATTGTACATGATATCTTACAAGCATGCTGTGTGTACTATGACTCCATCTGACTTTATACCGATTCATGCATCGCAGTGCCCGTAAGGTTTTCAAATTTTTGATGGTACAGTCTGTCCTTGATATTCATAAATAATCAAGATGTATATATCTATACATTGCATGGAATATGGCAATGACCTATCTAGTGGTATGGTGTATCAGTTTTGTGTAGTAGTCTTAATGGGCCTGTTACTTTCAATTGTTTAAGGGTGAGCCGCTTTTTGCAATAAACATCTGCACAGACAAGGTAGTGTCGTGGTGCCTTTTGTCTTCACAGCCATGATTTATTCCTATGTCAGACATCCCACAGAAACATTTAAAAATCTTTAAAACATTTGAAAAACATTTATTGTTAAAAGAATACTCTTTAAAACCTTTATTTTTGTTTTTAGTTAAAAAAAATATTTAAAGATTTAGTATCTGGTAGAAATATTGTATTCAATCATGCAAACCATTGGGTACTAAGTTTTTGTGGACAACCAGGCATGATTCATGCAGTTATACAAAACAGACTCACAAACAACAGTTAATGTAAGTCAGGTATTTTAAACAAGGGCCACAGATGATGTAAAAATGGGCATAGATGGTGAGTATGTTACAAATTAACTTCATTTTGGACCTTTAAAAACCTTAATTTTATGTTTGAAGCCTTTAAAAACCGTTATTTCTTCCTTTACGACCTTTAACAAAACCCGTTATTTTGTTGAAGAGCTGCTGGGAGGTCTGCTATGTAGTTTGGAGTAGAAGTTAGGGACAGATGCATAGGATAATTGGAGAAGCTGAAAAATGTGAATTCAGATTTGTAAATGGCTTTTTGTTGCCATGAATCTCCAATCCCTCTCTCTTTGTGAAGATTGAAGGCTAACATAGTACGCTGTGTCTCCTTCCATGCCAGGCTTCACACTCCTGTGTTTTGTGTCAACATGCAGTACGTTTTGTATCGTTACCTTATCGCTAATTATGACCATATCTGATAATTGATAACTGTGCACATCTTGGGATCTGGCGAGTTTGCCGGACTTATGCCAGAATAAGCAAAGAGTTGTGTGTCCCATGCAGGTGTTTGTTTTAGAAGCAAATATTGTATCTTTTTCAGTATTACTCTTTAGTTACTAATCAAATAATTTGCTTTCTTAAAAAAAAAAACTGAAGTTTGAACCTCTCTTTTGTTTGTCCAATATGTAAATCAAACTGTGGTCAACTGTGAATTGGGCCAAATACCAACAATATTATGTTGTACCTTGCAGATCAAGAATTTTGCTTGTACACTATAAAGGTAACCTGTGTGTTCCTATAGAGATAGCTTTTAACCTTTTTAACTGCCTTGGTAACCAGAATGTAGCAGTTTAAAAAAAAAAATTATAATTCCTTAAGTCATTTGGTTAATTTGTCCTGCTTATTTTCTAATGTTAAATATTGCTCTTGAAATTCCAATTGTTTTTCAACCTTTAGTATTGTTTTCAAGTATCAGCAATATTTTACTTTTATCAAAAACAACCACTGTGACATCCAGATGGGGAGAATGGCAATTTCAATGACAATGACTTTTAAACTACGTTATTCTAAAAAAAAATAGGTAGAATTTTCTGTCATTTTTTGGGGGAATTGTTCACTGCAATTATGTCTTTCACATTTGAAAGTAAACAAGTCTAATTGTGTCTAAGATGCAGCAAAACATTCTTTTTATCTTGGATTGCTCATCTACCAGAGACACCCCCCCCCCCACCCCTGGCATGTGTATCCCAATGTGTGCTTGACCAAAGCAGTGCCAAGACTTTCTGGGATGGGTTTTACAAGTTACCTTTTTTAGTTTGCCGGAATTAGAAGCATTCTATCAGCATCACTTAGAGTGAATGATATTGTACGATTTAATTGAATGAAACTCGATTCTAGAAAAAAAACCTTCCACTAAAGGCTTTGAATTCATTCTGGCCTTGCCTGTTTGTTCCATTAGTTCCATGTGTTATTACACGTGATGAAGCAAACAGGGTTATGCCCCTATCTAATGGACCAATTAGGTACAATCTTTAAGCACCTAACAAAGAAATAACCTTTTTGTTGTGAGTACAAATGTACAAACCTCTCTCTCTCTCTCTGTCCTCCCTCCCTCTTCTTTTTCTATCCATCACCTCTAAGTAGATACAAAAACTTTTGAATGTCAAGAAACCAAAATGTACGTTTGATCGTTTCTTGGGGGGGCTATTTGCGGTCGCTGTGAATTTGTCAATCTAATAGTACTTTGCTTAGCAAACAGTTTTAGACTTTTAAATTACCAAGTCTATGATCTTGAATCGAGGAAGGAAGTGAAATAGTGAACAGGAATAGAATGATAAACAATTTGTTGCAGTAATTACCACCTTGAGGGTTTCAAGTTTGATGTATGCTGAAGAGTCTGCTTGGAGAATGACCCGCTTTAAGGATGTGTGATAATACCTTAGAGATTTATTGCATCACTTGCTGTTGCGCTAAACCACCCCGTCCTCGTTGACTGTTTGGGTTTCATCTGCAGTTTTGGTAAAAATTCAGTATGTGTTTTGGAGAAAACTTTCTATTCAGTCTACAGATCACTGGGCAAGGAATTTGTAAAGATCCCTTAAGACCTGTAGCACATTTAATTGCAGGCCATTTAACACAATAATCAAGATCAACACTCTGGCTCTTATCTCTGGAACAACTTACCAGATCACATTCGAACATGCTCTAAACTTTCTACATTCAAAAGTTTACTTTAGACCCATCTTTTCACTTGTTCTTTTGTAAATTAATCTGCTTTCTTTGTAAAGCGCCTTGAGCAGTGACTTTTGTCTACTGATTTGGCGCTATATAAGTCTCATTTATTATGATTATAATTATTATTATTATTATTATTGAGACTCCAAGATCGAATCGAGAGTTGATTGTCTGAGCGATTGTAAACGTTCTTGAAATCACATGTGACCTTAATCATACTGTTTCTTCACACAAGTATATCAGTGCCTGCTATACATTCCCAAAAATTTTATTTTACTATATAACAAATGAATGTAATTGGTATAGGGACATCAGTGTGGTGGCCTCGGTCACCGAATTATGTCATAAGCTTGTCCTCTGTCATGAATGAAATTAACTTAATTTGCCTGGTTTTGAGATCATTACTAAAAAAAGGGTTAACTTGGATTCTGGTTTAATTCATGTTAATGTAGTTTCTACTGATTAATTTCAAAGAAATGCTTGGCGGAAGAATAATTTCCACCTCACATATCATATGTTTTAAATTTGTCTCATTCTGCTTTTTGAAGAATTTTAAGACTTTTATTTTATTACATTGTACACTATCTGGATATTACTCTAATCCCTTCAAATGTGGTAGATGTGTAGATCTTGTATTTTATTGGTGATTAATATGCCCCGTTCTAGGATTTATTGCAAAATATCCTCGCAATTTGCTGATTGTGGTAATAATAGTTTACAGCACAACTGTTACAGTAATTCTCCACAGTTGATAAAACAGGTGTACAACATGGCAGATGTGATAATAGTTGATTGTCGCCCTCTATTTCAGTTTCTTGTCTTGAAACCTGCACTAAGTTACAAAGTGGTCTGTTAATGACAGTTATAAAGAACTACAGCGAAAAACTGCACTCTGCCGAAGAGATTTTCAAAAGAATGCATTTAAATAAAAATCCAAATACTGGTCTCTTTTCAGTCTGATATTATTTTTATATATTTTAATATTTTGTATTATTTAATGTTTCCCACCCCCCTCCCCCCATACACACACACACACATTTTTTTTCTGGTCTCCACTTCCACTGTGAGATCAGTGAATGACAGCAGCTGTAGCAACTTGTCTAAAATACACTTTAGAGAAAAACATTAGTTCTAATAACATGACCTTGCTAACTAGGTTTTATACCATAGCAGATATATAATTACTAGTATTCCATGATTCTACACACAATGTTTTCAATACCACAAGGTACCTGGCAACCTACACCCTAAAGTGATGAGTGGACTTGTGGATTCCCCCCCCCCCCCTTACTCCCTTTCCTATGGTTGCATGTCCTTTTGGAGGTTTTCACTTCTTTTGTTTTGTTTTGTCATTGTAGAGATTGAAGCTACGGAGGCCTGTGTTTGGCTGAGGTCCACCGGTTTCCCTCAGTATGCTCAGCTGTTTGAAGGTGAGTCTTTATTCCCATTTTGTCTTACATCTCATTTCAACCATCTTCTATTTTATCTGTATTCCAAGGTTTAATTTTGTTACTCCACTGTTTTCTAAAGTTAGTTTTCCCTCTTCTGTCCTGTTCCTTGGCTTTGCTTTTTGTCTGCTCATACTGTTAAATGTGGTTTCATTGTTTGGGTTTGGAATAAAAGTTATCACTTGTAGTGGTTTCTGGTTGTTTGTTTGTACTTGTATCTCAGCAAGATCTCATAGTCAGAACAAAGAGGTAAGTAAGAAGGAAGGAAGCTACTTAGTACTTTTGAGTAATTTCTGTAACTGTTTGTTTGTGTGTGTTTGTTTGTTTGTTTGTTTGTGTGCTCGCTTGATTACTTTCAAGTGCTTCATACAAATCTCATTACTGGAAAGTAAAACTAGAGAGGAAGCTGTAGATCATTGTATGCTAGAAGTGCCTTAGGGAATACCACAGGACTATTTTCAGAAGCAGGCAGTGTTCTATTGGATTTGATGTGAGTCAAAGACAGGTTAATTTTAGACCAACAAGTTGGTACTAATGGTACGTTTCTATCATATTTCAATACTAAAAATAATTTTAATATAAAAGAAAATAAAAAAAATAAGTTAACAGGAGGGGTGACTTTAATTTATACTTCATCACATGCTTTCCTTGTAAGTGTTTAAGTGATGATGAACAGAAGACTAAGTCAAACTACAGTATGGGTTAATAGTTGAATAAAGGGTGCAGGGTACTTACATACAAAGTTCTATTTGGTGGCTTTACCAACATCGGTGTCTAAATTATCCTCACACATGTAAAAATGCATCGCATCAAGTTAGCATCATTTGAAGATGAAAAAAAAATTGCGTAAGTGACAAAATTTAGGATATTCTCAACCTTCCTGTGGGTAAGGTTGGAGGTGAAAAAAGTTAATGATATGCAAATAGCTGGTCAGATATAATTTTTTTAAATTAAATTTTTTAAGTAATAATTGTTTATTAAATTAAATTATTTTTTTAATTTATTTAAATTGAATTAAAAAATAGATTGTTATTAAAATAAATTAAATTAAATTAAACAGACTTTATTTTTAAGTGATTATTGGCTAGGATTATACTATGACTCATTGGGCTATCTGTTTTGAATCTGTCATCATTCACCCAGGCCTTTGCCTTTATCCTATCCAGCCAGCATCCCTGCCATTTAGATCTGTTATCATAGGGATCTTGGAAAATACACTGTTTTGCCTTCATAAGCATCTGGATTGTAAATCAAGACAGTTACTGTCCAGCTCTGGGATTAAAGGCTTGTCCCATTATCCACATTCCTGAGAGAGGGGGAGAAATGAGTCATCTTTAGAGAGCATGCATCCAATACAGACCATGGTAATGATCGGTCTGTCCCCCCTGTCCATTAAATGAAAAAAATGGGAACAAAATGGGAACAAAAGCTCTCCATCTGTTGTGATGTGAAGGCTAGTTGAGAGATTTTCTTAATGCTCTGAAAGTTTTAATAAATGTAAACATGAACAGGGGACCTGAAACTAACCCACTTTTAACAGCATTCTCAGTCCTCTGTTGTCAAATAGTAAAACTTTTTGTATTTCTATATGGCACCCTGACACAAAGTCTGTTATTTTTTCCACCTTGGGGGTAAGGAAACCAAATCACAGGTTCTCTTGAGTTTGAAAAGAGGTGGTGGGGATAATCCCCTAACAATAGAACAGCTTAATCTGATAGGTACATGTCTATCTCTTCGTATCATAAACTTTGGTTATCTTCTTTTCAGTATTGCTGTAGAACTTTCCCCCATTGAAATAAGCAGACCAGAATTTTGGACCTGTTCTTGCATTTTTTTTAAACTATTTCCCCACGATTTGGGATTAGAACCAGTTGACGAAAAGACTGGGATTTAGAGCTTTATAAAGTGTCTGGCTTACTCTGCCTGTTCTTTAAGTACAGATGTAGTTACTAATTTTAGCATCTTCTCCTGGGGGGGGGGGGGTGAGGAATGGGGTTTCCCCACAGCTTCCCAGTGGAACAAAAAAACAATCTTGTTGTTTTTATTTTAGTACAATATTTGGTACAACTGCTGCAGGGCTTGATCCTTGCTTACATGACTGGCTTTGCAAGATTGGAATTATATTATTGCTTGTTTGCCATCTTATTTGTAACCGGTTTCCTCGTATTCTGAGTACTGCTGTCGACACTGTCCCATATATTTTGTGTCAGTTCTAGTTCTAACATGGGCAAGGTGGTGTATTTTCACAGAAGTTCCTAAGACCGAGATTATTTAGGAATGATTGTGACGTGAATGCAGACGGAGAAACAACAACAAGAACAGTTATTCTGGGAGAAAAGGACTCACCTTTTGGTTTGCAGTTAGTGACTGAATGAGTGAGTGAGTGACTCATTGGAATGTATTTCCTGGAGTGTGGTGGTGGTGGTAGATACAGACCTCTTTGAACATGCAAAATGTTTTCATGTTCATCTTTTCATGAGTCATAGTATTGAGTCGAGTATGGATTAATTACATATGCCAATGTGACATTGATGGAAAATCCATTTGCTTGGATATGAAACTGATATCATTTTTAATAGCTTGTTAAGTAGGTCAATATAACCCAGCTTGGATGACTACTAGATACATAGTGTGTTTCGTTTATGACAATGATATGTGCAACATAGAAGCAGTTTGCCCAGTCTGATTGAAAATGCCCTGAAGTTGTAAAGTAATTTAGAGAATTGTGGTCGGAGAGGATGACGAATATTACCCAGCAGATAGATAAGTACTGTTTATTTGGTTTTGTTCATTTTATGATGTGTGGGAAATTTCAGTTTCTCTGGTGCATCTTCCCAATTAACAGTTTGACAGCATTGAAGATACAGCAGCAGCATGGCTAGTTTTGTGTTAAACTCTGCTCAAAAAGATTGGTTGATCATCCTAAAATTTAAAAAAAAAAATGAAATTTGATAACCAGTAGTTTCCACTGGGATGGACCATTACATTATACTTTTGCCAACTGGACCTGATAGGACTTGATATCCAAAGGGGCAGATTGGAAATAACACATTTAACATTAATATAAGTAGAATACTGCACACAGACATGTGCAAGGCAGTTAGTTGTACCTGTAGGTATGGTATGATAGTGATGTAGCATTAAAAGTGTTGGAGAGAGGAGGGCAGAACTAAAACATTACCAATACAGTAGGTTAGGTAGATGGAAAAGTGCATTTGTAGATCAGAGACAGGTAAGTGTCTTCATGTGTTAACACACAAACCAGTATGTTTTTGGGATTGTACATATATGTTATCATGTCATGTTGTTCGTGCGAATGTTCTTATGATATCCATCTCTCCCTATCCACAATTTTATTGTTTTTAGTGATCAATATAGAAAGTTTGTATTCTATAATTAATCTAGAATCTACTAAAATAGTATTAGCTTTGATTTATAAGTACTGGTAGCTGAAGGTGATAGCTGATTTTACAACCATTTGTTGAAATCTGAAACTATTATACTAGGGTTTTAAATAGCTAGTTATAATTGGCCGAGCAACAATGACATGTGTTGTGTGTGGATATTATTCATAAGTATTGATACCATGTCTTATAAACACATTTCTATTTATATATATAGTATCTTATCATTTCCATTCTGATGATCATCCATCTATAATTCCGATGAGTCTGCAGTAATAGTGCTCATGGTACATTAAACTTACAAAATAACCCACAAATCTCCTTGAAATTGGGTCATGATAACAAAATTAAAATAAGAAGGTTAAAGACATTGCCATGTGTGTATATATAAATATATAGATCTATCTATATATATGTATATATATATATATGTTTATATCTGCTTAGATACATATGTCCTCGCACAACCATCGCACTCTGATTGTCAAGCTTCTAATTTTGGCTTGTAGGTT